>OVBA01000662.1:27875-59270 GCA_900406435.1 Lepidium aucheri | reverse complement strand
TATCTGGCTGGTGGACTTGAGGAATATATATATATATATATATATATATATATATATACGTCTGATGATAGATGAATCCCCTGGATTAATCATTATCTGAATTTTACTTTCCTCCCATTCTTTTGTAATCGGGTTGATTAAAACCGAAACCCGTGTTGTTGGAGGGAATGGGGGTAGCAATTTTGCAGGTGATGGATGGCAAAGTAGAATCTATGCATCGTGACCTATAGTAGTATCTCTACCATCTCCTATCTGTTTTAGATGGCCTTGTTTGATTAGATGTGTTCCATACTGTAACGATTTCCAGCCATATGACAAAGAAGAACGCTACTTAGCTGTTAATAATGTTGTTTTCGGGAAATATCTAGCTTGTAGAATTCTGTATAACAGAGAATTTGGTCGTTGTAGGAGTTTCCACACTTGATTAACCAGTAGAGCCTGATTAAACTTCTGAAGATCATTAAACCTCAAGCCTCCCATTTTCTTTGGTTGCGTCAATTTATTCCAAGCAACCCATGGTACTTTATGCTTTGTGTCTAGACCGCCCCACCAAAACCACGAGAACATAGAATTGAGTGTCGTGCATAACATTGTAGGTAATCGAAAGCATATCATGGAGTACACATGCATAGCATATCCAAGTGATTTGATTAGTGTCTCTTTATCAGCTGGTGATAAGAATCGACATTGCCAATTACTTAGTTTCTGTTCTACACGATCTGTAATATATGCAAACATTCTCCTTTTGTTGCGTCCAAATTGTTCTAGAAGGCCTAGGTATTTTCCACCGCCACCAAATATTGGAATACCTAAGCATTTTTGTATGCGACTTCGTGTTGTAGCATAAACCTTATTTCCAAAAGTGATACATGACTTATCAAGGTTGATAAGTTAGCCAGAAGCTCATGCATATAAATTGAATATCTCTTTGATATGCTTACTGTTAGGCACATCCACTCGTATGAAAATAGGGAGTCATCCGCAAAAAATAGATGCGAAAGTACAGGCGCTCGGCGACAGATACAGATACCTTGCAAGTGGTCCTCTTGTATTGATGTTGAAAAAAGATTACTAAGTACATCATCACAGAGGATAAATAAAAACGGTGAGAGTGGATCCCCTTGTTATAGTCCTCGTGTTGGTGTAAAGTGCTTATACGAAGAACCATTTATAAGAACTAAAAAACTTACTGAAGTAACCACCCCATTATCCAGCTGATCCATAAATTGGAAAGTCTTTTTTTGTTGTAGGATCTCTTCTAAAAAACTCCATTCAATCCGATCGTAAGCTTTGCTTATATCTATTTTGATTGTCATATATTTTTCTGAGCATGATTTATTTGTGTGGAGTGAGTAAAAAATTTCATGGGCAATAAATACATTGTCAGTAATTTGTCGACCCATCGTGAAAGCAGCTTGGGTGTCGGAAACGGTGGCAGGTAATACTTGTTTAAGTCTCTTGGCTAATAATTTGGAGATTATCTTATAAAGCACATTGCAAAGGCTAATGGGACAAAAGTCTTTCATTGATTCTGCTTGCTCTGTCTTTGGAAGTAAGCATAAATTTGTATGGTTCCAATGTCGCTGCATTTGCCCGGTATCAAAAAATAGTTCTACTTCTTGTATAATTTTGGTTCCAACTATTGGCCAGTATTCTTGGTAAAAAGCGGTTGTAAACATGTCAGGTCACGGTGCTCTCGTTGCCCTAATATAAAAAGCTGCTAGTCAGATTCCTTCTGATGTGACCGGCACGATTAGCCTGGAGTTCATCTCCGATGTTACCGTAGAGCTTACTGAATTCAGTGCAGTAGTAATATCTTGCGGTGAACTTTGGCTTGTAAATAACTCTGAAAAGTAATTCTCTGCTTCATCCGCTATTCTTCGATGACCATATACATATTCTACATTTGTCGCTTTAATCCGATGTATATGGTTCCGATCTCGTCTATTTTTTGTAGATGCATGTAAAAACCGTGTATTCCTGTCACCCTCAGTCGATCATTGGACCCTACTTTTCTGCTGCCAGTAACTTTCCTCCATGTGATAAGCCTCAAGCAGCTCTTTTCATAAGTTTGCTACATTTGTAGTTGTACTTTCATTATCTGTCATTGCTTCATAAATCAAAGCATTGAGTTCAGTTATGCGTCTAAGGGAATTAGAGACATTATTTTTCTTCCAACTTGAAATTTCTCTTTGAAAATGTGCTTGACGAGATATAACTGATCCTGACCCATTTTTCGAGCTATCATGAACAAGTATTTGAAACCCTTGCATCTTAATAAGTCGCTTATCGAATGAAAATTGTTTCTAAGATTTCTCTGATGTAGTCCGCATATAAATTATAACTGGCCGATGATCTGATTCTCGTAGTATTAAAAACTCTATTTCTGAGGCTGGAAAATTTGCGATCATTCTGGGTTTCCCATGACCCGATCCAGACAGCATTGGACTTCGGATCCATTCCGTGTGCCACACCATGAAAATTTATTCCCTTTGTGCGGTAAATCCAGCATATTACATACCTCGATCATAGTTCGAAATTGACGGAAGGTCCATTCCTCTCTTAATACACCTCCACGTTTCTCGTTATTATTCACGATCTCGTTGAAGTCACCACACATAAGCCAAGGTCCAGTTCTGTTTACTGCAATTCTTTATAATCTTTCCCAAAGTATATGTCTTAGACCTCGAATTGGATGACCATATACAAAAGAAAAGTAAAATGAAATCTTTCTTTTATTGATAGTGATATTACACTCAAAAAGTCTAACATCGTTACAAAGAACATTAACAGCAACAAAACCATTCCATAACAAAGCAAGACCGCCACCAATACCATGTGGCGATACACAACATACATTAGCAAATCCTAATTTAGCCCCAACATCATGAACCACTTCATTCCTATACTTCATTTCCATTAAAAAAGTATGTCTGGAGCATACTTCTTAATGATGCTCACAAGGCGTCGAACTATCAGGGACCCTTTAATATCCCGACAGTTCCAAAAGGCTAAGTTCATCCTGACCTCGGTGGATTATGGCCCACCGAACCATCACCTATGTTTGGGTTTTTTGCCGTACCCCTACGGTTAGCACCCTCACAGTCTGATTATTCAAAGAAAGTGTTTACCTGTATGGTATGGGATAAGCGGTAGCATCTCTTCATCATCGCATCACCTATATCATCAACTGCCAAATTCCGACGAACAGTATAACCCAAACATTTCATCTTTGGTTTTGTTGAATGGCTTGTGGCGGAGACATCAGGTGCTTTGCGCTTGCATGGTGGTGGATCACGATTATTGCCAGAAGACTGATTGGAATTATCTAGTAGACACCATATCATCATTATTATTACGATCGTTACCCAAATTATGTGTATCTTTTGACTGGTTTTCATCATCACTCTCATCATCGGACGGTCGCAAAAGAGGCAAATCATCATCACTGGCAAGAGGGCATTCAGACATTTCATGAGATAGCATTCTGCATTTTGTACAAAATAATTGCAACTTTTCATATTGGAATGTCAAAAGGAGTGATTCATTACCAAATTCAAACAAACGCTGGAACCGCAATGGTTTCTTAATATTCTAGAGTAGTTTAACTCTTACATAATCACGCAGTGTGGAACCCTCTGATGCAAAATCTGTTTCAATAAAATTTTCCAAAGCACATCCAATGTGTGTGGCCATTCGCAGAATGAGATATCTTGTCGGAATTCCTTTAATTTGGACCCAGAAAGGCAAGAGATCAAGGTCTTCATTTGTGCTTGTCTTGACACATTTGATACATGTCACCATCCACTCATTGAAAGACCATGGGCCTCGACAAATCACCGATTGAAGATTTTCATCAGTGTTGAACAGAAATTGGACCTTCTTTCCATTGAGAAGTCGAGACGTGACTTTATATCCTACACCCCAAACAGGGTAGAGCATTCTTCAAGGCATGGATGTTTTGTTTCCTTGGATGAACTGGACGCACCACAAGATAGAATTGTTTTTCTTCGGCCGCCGAAACACACAACTATGTAGGCAGATCATATTCAGCATCACTGAGACCGAGCAATATGGCTTGGAGATACTTACGGACGTAATCCGATATTATAACCCAGAAAGAGAATTGATTTTAAAACAAAACACTAAAAATGTTATGTGAATTTGAGAGAAGAAAACATGCCTTAAATAAGAGAGGAACTTCGATGGTTAAGAAATTTGTGCTTGAGAGAACTGCCCATAGAAGGTAGAAACCGTAGGCCACATTGACAATGAAACCGTCGGCGGTTAAGAAAAAAAAGAGGAAAAAGATAAGATTTTTAGAGAAAAAAAGGACAAGTTTCTCTCTCATCGTTTCAGAAAGTTTGTTGTACGATATAAAACACATCTCATAAAGAGCATTTAAAAAGGTAAATTCATGTAAATGTTTTTTTGGTCTATTTATGCATAGTTATATTTGTTATAGTTTAGATATGTAAATGAAGTTTAGCTGGAAGAAAAAAATAGTTTAGTTTTGTATAAATTTTATATTTTACTATGATTAGTGTACAATGTTAATAATTACTATATGTTTGTGTTAGTAAACACAAACAAATTTATAATTGAATGTAACACATTTATTATAATATACTTACATGTAATATGTTCCTTATTGATTTTGATATCACTAATGAATTTTAAGATATTTGTCAAACTATTGAGAAATTTTGTATATGTTTAATTGCATACTTATGATTTGTAAAAAGGTAAAATTTGTTTTTTTAGACATGTACAAATCTATACTAATAAAAGTAGGTGTTTCTAGCCTCTAAGGCCATCCACGTTACTCAGTTTTGCTCTCCCCTAAAGCTACCACGTTAGCTTATTTTGCTTAATCCCTAAACTTGCCACATCAGTTTTTTTTTAGTTTTTTTAACGCTTGAATAGTTTACGCAGTAGTTTTACTGCTCTGGAATTAAAGAGAGACTTCACCTCTTCCTCTTCTAGAACTCTTCTGTTGGATGTACGATTAATTTTTTTGATTACATTCTCATTTGTTCTCGATAATATATCAAACAAAGCTCAGAAGATAGATCTACTGATTCTAATTCTAAAGACAGAGAAATTAATGGAAGTGACATCAAGGATCTGAATCCTACTATTGAGGAAAAGATTATGCAGAGGAGCTTTGTTTGATTAGATTCGGATCTGAATCCGAAAAAAGATGAAAACGGTGTCGCCGGTGATCTTGGAGATGAAGAGGAGCAAGGAGCTCAATAGAGATACCTAGGTAAAATAAGGCCAAAAATAAGTGTTTTGTTCTCTAAAGTATGTTTCCGTTGATCTAAGAAAATGAAATGCGTTTATAGTAAACGGCATAAGCTTGGGATCTACTCTCATATTGGGTATAACTCTACATAGATAGATACACATAACACACTTATGACATAAAACCCGAATATCGTTAAAAGATAGTTTAATCGTTGTTCATCTTTTCTTTGATGTTTAGGACTTTTACCCACACACTACAGCCAAACCATGTTCGTCCCACTTGGTCCTGAAGAACAAGATGTCAAAATATTTGTCTAATGGATATGTATTAATGTATATATATGTATGTATGTTATATCTAATCTCATATTCCTAAACTTTGAAGCCTTATTTTCGTTATGGTGATTGGATAGGGGACTGATTACTTCAAATACGAGAACTGCAAAAATACAGGAACAACTCCAAGAGAAAGATACTCCAAAATGAGCAAAGCTCTAATAAATTCAGGAAGACCCATATTCTTCTCTTTGTGTGAATGATAAGAAAAGGATTGACTTGTCTTTTCATCCACATAACTTTGGAGAAAACCTCTTCAAACATTACCTATGTGAGAAAACATATATATATATATATATATTCATGTAAATTAATTCACATAAATTCAGGAAGATTCACCGATACTAAAACAAGAATAAGTGCAGGCGAGTAGATGATCAAACCGCTTGTGCAAGGGATATAGGCAACAATTGGAGAACAACCATAGATTAAAAGAACACGTGACCTAGAAATAAAGATGAAGTGGCAATGAGGAGAAAAGTGGGTCTGAGTTGGTGTGCAAGGAAGCTGATATGGCAAGCTAAGTGGTTTGCAGTGTGTCTGATACAACAGACCTGCATAAGCACCAAAGGAGAAAGATGCAGAAGCTCTGAGATAAGAAAGGGCATACTGCACTCATCACCAAAATAGACTTGTTATACCTCAGAGAGTGCAAGTAGGCAAGGTCAACTCTGGATGTAGCATCAAAATGGAATGACAAGAATTGAATGTAGTATGAAAGGAAATGCTGACTCAACCCGGGTGTATTATACAGCAGCATAACAGGAGAGAAGCAAGGGGTCAACTCTGTTGATTCTGCAGGATGCAGAAGAGAGCAAGGCTCTGCGGCAAGGACATGGTGCAAAGTGTTTTGGAGTGTTTCTCAAGACCAAAGGAAAGCCCTAGATGAACTGAGACTATATAAGTAGTGCTCAACACTTGGAGAAAGGTTGGACTTCTAGAGAGAAAAAATTGGAAGTTCCAAGGTTTGAGTGTGTGCTTGGTGAGTGAAATCAAGTGGGTTACAACAGCTACAAGTCTGTAGTGTCGTGTGAGCTAGGGACTTCAGAGAGTTACAACAACTGGAAGTTTGCACTATTGTGTGAACGAGTGAGTTCAAAAGGGTGTTACAACAGCTACAAGTTTGTAGTGTTGTGTGAGGTAGTGAGCTCGACAGAGGTGTTCTTGATGAGTGAAATCAAGAGAGTTACAAGAGCTGCAAGTCTACAGTGTTGTGTGAACTAAGGAGTTCAGAGAGAGTTACAACAGCTGTAAATCTGCAATGTTGTGTGAGCTTTGGGTAGTTAGGAATAGGCCATGACAAACCAACTTATGGTTGTATGTAAATCTGAATAAACAAGACTATACTTTGTTTATATTATTCTTAATACTTAAAGAATCTCTGTGTGCTTCTCTCTTGTGTTAGCGTTTGTTGTACAGGCATCCTTATTCTGTGTCTGTCTTTCTCTACATCAGTCCCTCTGTTCTGTTAGCCTCTGTAGTCCATCGTGTGTCTCCATTCTGGTACTTAGAATTGGTATCAGAGCCACTCAACAAAAAGAGTCGCTTATCATAAACAGGTTGGAGATCCTTAGGATAGAATGGAGAATACAACAGATGTGATGGTTGTTATGAAACCTCTGATTCTGGATGGCAAAGGTTACTGTTATTGGAAGTTCAAAATGACACAACTTATTCAGGGTCAAGGAGAGGATGCTTGGACAGAAGTTGAAGAAGGCTGGGAACCACCGATTATGATGACAGAAGCTGGCAAAAAGGTGCTGAAACATAAGCATGAGTGGACTGTTGTTGACAAGACTCTCTCAAAGTACAATGCTAAGGCGATGAATGCAATTTTCTCTAGTGTCTATGAGAACGAGTTCAAGCTGATACAGGGGTGCATATGTGCTAAAGAAACCTGGGATATACTACAGAAATCCCATGAAGGAAACACATCTGTTAAACGAACCAGACTGGATCAGCTCATATCAACTTTTGAGAATCTGAAGATGGGTAAAGTTTAAATAATAGTTCAATTCTACTCTAAACTAAGCTCCATTGTAAATGAGGCAGCTGTTCTGGGAAACACGTACAAGGAAAATAAACTTATGAAAAAACTCTTGTGGTGTCTACCTCAGAAGTTCACAGCTCACAAAGCAGTAATGAGGGTTGTGGGGAACTCTGACATCATGAAGTTTGAATACCTTGTTAAAATGCTCAAATCAGAGGAAATGGAGTTTGTAGAAGACAAGCAGAAGACAAGGAAAGGAATAGCCTTTGTTGCTGAGTCAAAACCAGATGGACTGGCACAAATGAAGGAAGAAATGAGTCTGCTGGCAAGGAACTTTAGAAAAGCCCTGAGCCGTGTTGAAAGGAACCAATACAAGGGAACAGATTGCTAGAATCATAGTGATGGAGACACGAATGCTCTTCACCATTTAGAAGGAGACAAAAAGTGGTGGGAAGCACGACTTCGTCTATCACGAATGTGGTGGTACAAGACATTTTAAGTCTGAATGTCCCTTGGCAAAACAGAAGGAATTGAAGGGCTTCGAATGTAAGGGGATATGACACACAAAAATGGAATGTCCCCTATAAGCGGATGAATAAGGCGTTGGTTGGTAACCTAAGAGAAAATGAGTCTAAAGATAAGGATGATGACGACATAGATCTTCATAACTATGATGCTTTTGCTGTAAGTCAGGACAATGACACTGACTCTAATGAAGACAATGAGATGTACAGCAAGAAACACTACTGCAAGATGTATGACAACTGGGTTAAAATCAATGAAGAAAAGCTGATCCTCACAAGGGAAAAGTTTGCTCTAGAGGCTCATGTCAACGCACTTGAATATGCTGAAAACAACAAACAAGTAAGTGACTTACCCCTTGATCCCTTTGATACTAATGAAGATCCTGAGGTATGAATGGAGAACAAGTCTGAAGAAATGGGAAGTGTTGCATTTAAAGTTGGCACTGAACAAGAATTCTTGAAGCAGACAGAAAAAGAGGATGAGTTGTTGGACGTCATCTGTCTTAGTGGTAGAACAAAGACGGTTTCAATTGAGTATGACTCAGACTCAGATGAAGATGGTGAAGTTTACTCTAAAGAGGAATTCCGCAGACTGTACACAAATTGGGTAAAAATTTGTGAGGATAAACTTCAGCTCACTAAGGAGAAGCTTTGTCTAGAAGCTAGAGTGAAGAAACTTGAAGCAGCACTAAAAGAAAACCATTTGAGGGAGGAAGCACCTGTAACTGTAAAATACATGGTTGAGAAACCTGCAGATCTGTGGTGAAACAAGTATGAACATGAGAGAGGAAAGACAATGCTCTTGGAAAGGCAATTGAGTGAGAGACTAAAACAGATCAGGATGCTCAACAATGGATCAAAAAAGCCTTGATGAAATCTTGGGTATGGGAAGGTCAGGAACCCAACACTATGGACTAGGATATCAAGGTAAAAACTCTCAAGTTAACTTAATATCACAAAGTATCAAGTTTGTTAGAAGTACTGGTTCTGTAGAACAGGAAATCATCAAGCCTGAAACAGGTGGTTCATTTGGGAGTTCGGTACAGTCTAAAAAGGGTGCTTCACTAGGAAATTTTTTTGGTGTTAACACACAACAGAGGACATGTCGGTGTAGCTACTGTAACAAGCATGGTCGCAATAGGATCTCATGTTACAGGGTTATGGAATGACTTCGTGTACTCTGGGAATTGAACAAATGTTATCCTGAACCAACAAAGTTCTCACATGTTTGGGTTTCCATGGTTGATATGTATCGAGATCTCATAGAGGAAATAAGGAGTCTGAGATATGGTAAGTTGTTGGAAGAATTAAGTTGCACAGTGGATAAAAATACAAACTATTCATCAGCAAGTCATACTGGTGTGCTTCAGGCGAATGTAGCATATATTTTAACTACAACAGTTGAGGATGAATAATGGTACTTTTAGAGTGGTTGCTCCAAGCACATAATATGATGTAAGTTATCTCTAACTAACTCCTTAAAGACAGGAGAATCTAAGGTAACATTTGGAGATGGAAGCAAAAGAAGAGTAAAGGGCAACGGTAAAACAGACAGTCCAGATCTTCAAGCTCTCACTGATGTGTACTACGTTGATAATAAACTTAATCTGTATAAGGCAACTCTGTGACAGTGGACTGAAGGTGACATTTACCGAATCAGACTGTCAACCAGTAGATTTGAAGGGGAATATAGTTATGACTGGCAATATGACAGACAATGATTGCTACAAGTGGTGCAAATCTGAAGCGTGTTATGTTGCTGTTCAGTCAAAGCTAGAATTATGGCCCAGGTAGATGGGACACATGGATGTGCAGCATCTGAAGAAGCTGGTTGGCGCAAAGGTTATGAGAGTAATTCCAAAGTTGAAGGGAAAAGAAATACTTGTTTATGAAGAGTGAACCAAAGGGAAACAAACAAGAGTTCAACACAAAAGGGTGTCTCAAGTGTCCTCCACAAAATTCCTTGAGTTAGTACACATGGATGTCATTGGTCTTGTACAAGAAGAAAGTATCAATGGAAAAAGGTACATCCTTGTGTTGATTGATGATTTCTCTAGGTTTACATGGGTTAGATTTCTGAGTGACATGTCTGAAGCAGCAGAAAGGTTCAAGATTTTTGCTCTACACATGCGATTTGAGAAAGGGAGGATTATGCAAATCACGATGGATCATGGAGGTGAATTTCAAAATGATGTGTTTGAAAAGGTCTGTCAGTCTCAGGGAATCTGACATCAATACTCAACACCAAGGACACCACAATAGAACAGAGTTGTTGAACAAAAGACCAAAAATAGTACAAGAGATGGCTCGGGCAATGTTACATGGAAACAACATTTCAACTCGGTTCTGGAAAAATGTAGTCAACACAACATGCTATGTCATAAACAGAGTGTATGTGACACCAGGTACTCAGATGACTCCATACGAGATTTAGAAAGAGAGAACACCCAACTTGAGTTATTTCCATGTATTTGGATGTGTGTGATACATCTTGGACGACAAGGACCACTTGGGTGAGTTTGATGAACAAAACGATGAAGGAATCTTCTTCGGATATAGGTATAACAACATGGTAATTTGAGTGTACAACAAGAGAACTAAGATGGTTATGAAATCAATCAATGTCATCTATGATGAAAGAAAGAGGTTGGTTGTTGTACCAATTTTGTATAACACATATAAAGAACACTAAGACGTTCAGAAAGAAGAACAACTAGCTTTAGAGTTTCCAAAATCAAAGAGAGTTCAAGTGCCAAGGAATCATTTGGAATCAGACATAATTGGTTCTTTAGATGAAAGGGTTACACAAGGCAAGCGAATAAACTTTCAAAAAATGCTCCAATAAAGAAGTGGAAGCAACATGATACAGAGCTGTGCAACAAAATCTGTTCTGGTTTTTATATGGGTATGTACTCAAGCAGGGGGGGAATGAGTTCATATGTGCAGTATGGTTGTGTAACAGAGTAGTGCAATCCTCAAAAGGTTCAGGTGTGTGTAACACAAACAAGAAACTTTAGTTATCACACTCAGATAAAAAGGGGGAGAATGAAAGAACATGTGACCAGGAAATGAAGATGAAGTGGCAATGAGGAGAAAAGTAGGCCCGAGTTGGTGTGCAAGGAAGCTAATATGGTGAGCTCTAAGTGGTTTGTAGTGTGTCTGATGCAACAGACCTGCACAAGAACCAAAGGAGAAAGATGTAGAAGCTCTGAGATAAGAAAAAGCATACTGCACTGATCACCAGAATAGACTTGTTGTACCTTAGAGAGTGGAAACAGGCAAGGTCAACTCTGGATGTAGCATCAAAATGAAAAGACAAAAATTACCTGAAATATGAAAGGGAATGATGACTCAATCCGGATGTGTTATACAACAACATAACAGGAGAGAAGCAAGGCGTCAACTCTATTGGTTCTGCAAGATGCAGAAGACAGCAAGGCTCTATGGCAGGGACATGGTTCAGAGCGTTTTGGAGTGTTTCTCAAGACTAAAGGGAAGCCCTAAATGAGTTGAGACTATTTAAGTAGTGCTCAACACTTGGAGAAGGGTTGGACTTCTAGAGAGAGAAAATTAGAAGTTCCAAGGTTTGAGTGTGTGCTTGGTGAGTGAAATCAAGTGGGTTACAACAGCTACAAGTCTGTAGTGTTGTGTGAGCTAGGGAGCTCAGAGAGTTACAACAGCTGCAAGTCTGCAGTGTTGTGTGAGCAAGTGAGTTCAGGAGGGTGTTACAATAGCTACAAGTCTGTAGTGTTGTGTGAGCTAGTGAGCTCGACAGAGGTATTCTTGGTGAGTAAAATCAAGAGAATTACACCAGTTGCAAGTCTACAATGTTGTGTGAACTAGGGAGTTCAGAGAGAATTGCAACAGCTGCAAGTCTGCAATGTTATGTGAGCTTTGGGTAGTTAGGAATATGTCAGTGACTAAACAAGTTATGGTTGTGTGTAAATCTGAATAAACAAGACTGTACTTTGTTTATATTATTCTTAATACAAAATCTTGAAGAATCTCTGTGTGTTTCTCTCCTGTATTAGCGTTTGTTGTATATGCATCATAATTCTGTGTCTGTCTTGCTGTATATTAGTCCCTCTGTTGTGTTAGCATCTGTAGTCCATTGTGTGTCTCCATTCTGATACTTAGAAAGATATCCAAGATAAGTGGAAAAGGTTATCTTCAAGTACATCACATAGGTATTATATATGCATCATTACACGTTTTCAAAATTTGAACTCAAACATACTTGAAGTTGTTTTTGAATTCCAGTGGACAGAAAAGAATTTGAAATTTCCTTGGTGTAGTATAAAGGCATCACAATACGTATACAACCTTTGAAGAGACAAATTACCATGTTGATGTTAATCCTAATTTTTTTATGAGGCTTTCGACAGGTAAAGTTGGTCTTTTGGTCTTTGAACATGTAAAGTTGGTTTGAAATACAGAATATCCATTTTCCAGATTAATTTAGTTGTTACTTGTGAACATGCTGCTTATCATAAATTGTATTTTAGCAGTTATGGCTTGTTGTAAAGCCAAACTTTTTGTGGGAGTCCGGCCTTTAAGCACTCGATACGGAAGATTAAACCCGAATGATAATAAAGTGTGTATTTTCTGTTTTAATTCATTCTTTCTTTGTCACTCAACTATCTAGTTAGATCTATTTTCGATCTTATTAAGCCATGATGTTATTATGACCATAATTCGTTGATCTATTAAACGATTTTTATTTACACTTAAGAAGAAACTATATGCAAGGTTATGATCACTTCGCTTTTTATAGAGGACTCGAGTTCATTGCTTTCTTTTCACGAAAAAGGTATTTCGGTTTACTAGTTCCTACTTAACTCGCCTAAGTAACTATAAATATAATTTTCCGTCAGGTGAAGAATTCCCTTAAACCTTGTGCAAATAGAAATATATTTCACATTTCACAATGGATCATTACCTCCACAAGTAACTGAACCTAACAGTTATTGATTTTTGAGATTAATGCTTTCTGTTTTTCTGATTTAGTTTTACATCTTGATTGGCCTATGTGTACTCTTCGTAGGAAAAAGAGAAAAAGTTATGCGTTCGATATAATAGACACACATGTTAGGTATTTAGGTAATAATATAGATAATTTTGATGTCATAAGAGCAAGGAGACCATGATCATGGATGTTGGTGCATGGGAGAATGGTGAAAAATACAAGTGCAAACGCATGCAGAACAGCTGCGTCAACTACACCTCCTACCCAAATTAGAAAGCTCATTCAATCAGAATGTGATATGAATAAAATTGATGCGAACATATCTATTTAGTTCTCTCCTACGTTGTGATATGTAATGTTTTATAAGACATAATTGTGTCTTCGTATCCTCTTAATACATCATTTTTATTATACAACTTCTTTTTTCTCTATAAAACTAATCACTTATAACAAGTTATCTTTCCACTTTCACTCCAAATCACAAAGAAATCAATTATGAAATAGGTGGGAGAAATCAAACCATTATTCGTTGATTGTAAAAATGTTTCTTTTTTGTGGCATAAAATTTTAATAAATGAAAATAATAATTTTATATGTTAAAGTAATAATTATTTTCCTTGCAAAAATGAAGAATAAAATAGGTTAAATATCTATTTTTGAAGAAAGTAAAAAAAATCTGTACCGACTCAAGATATGCTTATCGTTGCGATTACGGGTTGGGTGTCTAATTGTAAATGTTTTTAACTAAATTTCAAAGGAAATTGAATTTTTTATTTTATTTTAAAGACCCTAAATGATAAACTATACAATAATTTTGTACAATATTTTTATGCTGCTTAAATATAGATTTGCATATAAACAAAAAAAAGTGTTTAAACAAGAATTATGTTTATTATTTCTACTGCATTATTTCCTAAATATTAAATTTGTAAACAATCACTTAACTCAAAAAAATTGACATTAAACCTACGGTACGCGCGGGATAACCCGTAGTAAATCAAAAAATAAAACGAGACACAATATAGAATTATTACAAGAAATTTTTGGATTAATAAACCAAATACAACTATATTTTGATTCAATGATTATCATAAAATATGAACTAACGAATAAATATATTTTAATTCAATGAACTTGAACGGAAATATATTAACGATAATAAAATGTATATATTTTGTTTATTAATTATGTGGTTGAATTATTATCAGATATCATAAATTAATATATCAAAAACTTTAAAATTTAATTTTTTTTGTATAGAAAAATGTTATGTTGCTGATTATGTTGCTGATTATGGATATCCAAACAAGCAAGGATTTTTGGCTCCTACAAATCATCAAGAAACAGAGTTGTAAGATATCATATGTCACAATTCAACTATGGTCTGAAGAACTCAAAGACAAAGAGGTTTTGTAAATTGATTTTTCATTTCATAAAGCTTGCTTTACAGACTTAGACTCATTCTTAAGTTATAGGCTCGATTTGGTATAACCCTAATGAAACATGTCAGTTTCAACAGTATCCTCACAACTTTCTAGAGGTGAAAACCGATTGGTGAGATAAACTTTAGCCGTCTCCGTACTCTGCAATTTGTTGTTGTCCTGCGTTTCTCTTATTTTGTCATGTTCTTTTTTTGAGTTTTTATCCGTTTGATTCTGAGACAATGAGCTCGCTACTTTGTGAACTGATTTGGGCTTCGACTGGCCCATGTTTGCTTCTTTTCTTTCAACTGGTACTGAAAAGTTTTCGTTTGACAATATACCTCCTATATCCCCCTTCAAACTTGGCGTGGGTGGAACATCAACGCCTAGTTTGAACCTTAGCTCTGCAAAAGTGGTATATGGAAGGGACTTAGTGAAGATATCAACGTTTGTAGGTGTGATGGAATGTGCTTGACCACCAACGAGCCAAGTGCTACTCGTTCTCGCACATAATGAAAGTGTAGCACAAAATGATGTGATCTCTTTTGCAAAGCAGGATTAGCATAAAGGTACACTACAGACAAATTGTTATAGCATAACTCTGGTGTTGTATGGAGTGGGATTCCAAGTTCCTTAAGAACTGAGCTTAACCAAGTAACTTCAGAGGCAGCATCTGACATCGTTTTATATTTACCTTCTGTAGAGCTCTTTGCAACGTTTGCTGTTTTTGAGATGCCCAGGAAATGAGATTACTACCAAGAAAGGTACAGAATCCTCCTGTAGAACGACGTGTAACTGGGGAACCTGCCTAATCATTATCACTGTACGCCTGTACAGTGCAATCTGTGTCTCTGCGAAATGAGATTCCCATTGTGATTGATCTTTTGATGTGTCTTAGAATTCTCTTCAACAAATTATAATCTGAAATTGAAGGAGCATGCATCTTTTGACACATGAAGTTAACTTCAAACTGGATATCAGGCCGAGTAAGAGTAAGACACTGCAACTTTCCGGCAAGACTACGAAAGTATGATGGGTTTTCAAAGGCTTCTTCTTGAGATGCAACTTTACAGAGTTAAAGTGGCAGAAGTGTGGGCATAGAGGAAAAGTTTGTCATTGTTGCCACTAATCCTGGGCATATGGTTCTTTGGTTCGGTTATTTCTATTCTTGGTTATTTTGGTTCTCAAAAATTAGAACCAATAGGTACTTATGAAATTTCGATTTGGTTTTGGTTTGGTTTTGGTTCCCGAAAGACGGAACCACTAGGTACTTATTAAAATTTATTTTGGTATTCATTTGGTTCCGGTTCGGTTTTGGTTCATTTTTTTCTGTTTAGTTTTAAAAAATGTTTAAAAAATCATTAAGAACCATAAATTTGAAAATTTAGGTTTTTAGTAATTTTGATTAAAACTAATTAATAAATTTAGATTTAGAATTACAAATTTGGATATTTAGATTATTAAATTATATATAATTAATTATTTTTAAATATACAATTTTATTTTGGTTCTTGATTCGGTTTTCGGTTTGCTTTCTTTTTTCTGGTTCTTGAATTTTGGAACCATTTGGTTATTTTGTTGGTTCCGCTTTGGTTTGGTTCCTTTTATTTTGGTTTGATTCAGTTCGGTATTTCGGTTCTGGTTATTATGCCTTCAGCATATTTTTGTTGAGAGAGAAACAGTTTATCAGTGTGGTGTTGAGCTTGTATGCCAAGAAAATAATGCAGTTTGCCCATATCTTTCATACGAAACTGGCTGTGCAGGTTTTGAAGCAGCAAAGTCAAAACCATTGAATTGTTCTTTGTGATTACCATGTTATCGACATATATTAGCAGCATGATTACAGCGTTGTCCTTAGTGTATACAAATAGAGATGGGGTCACGGTAACTGCACACGAATCCAAACTCAAGAAGATAGTTAGTGAATCTATCATACTATGCTCTCGAAGATTGTTTTAAACCATATAAAGATTTGTGAAGTAAACATACATGATCATATTTGGAAGGATCTACAAAGCCTGTGGGTTGTCTCATGTAATCTGTATTTGGGAGATCACCATGGAGAATGATGTTTTTAATGTCCATTTGTTTGATATCCCAATCCATGATTGTAGCAAGGTGAAGAACGGATCTAACTGTTGAAAATCTGACCACAAGACTGTATGTTTCAAGGTAGTCAATTCCTTATTCTTGATCATATCCTTTAGCTACAATATGAGCACGACGCCTGTCAAGAGTGCCATCAGCATGTAATCATTCTGAAAACCCATTTACACCCAAGAACATTCATGTCTGGTGCTTCAGGATCGAGCGACCATGTACCCGCTTCTTTACAGTTTGATATATCTTCTCCCATTGCATCTGTTCGACCAGGATCCTTGAGTGCAGTTGTGACTGTTTTTGGTTTTGGATATGAAACCTTGTGAGCAAGATAAAAGTATCGTGGATTGGGCTTAGTAATACCTGACTTTGAGAGTGTGATCATTGGATGTTTTGCAGGATACATTTCTATATAAGTTGCAGGTTCTGTTGGTATATTAGGTTCTGTTGTAGATTCTGTTGCAGGTTCTGTCAAAGATTCTGAGACTTTAAGATTTTCAGCAGGAGCAACTTTAGTTGAATCCAAGCTGTTGGAGTGTAAAGTGGTGTTGTTGCCTATAGGAACATAATCAAAGTCTGTCATACACTCAGTACACTTCTCTACATCCACAGTTGGTTCACCACATGAAGATACGTGATTTGGTAACTGAGATGATGACATTGGAGTAGCTTGAGTTAAACTGTCTGCAATTGAAGATGTTGTAGGGATCGAACTGGATGTGGAAGAATCTGCATGTATGGTACATGATACATGTGTTTGAGCTTCAAGATTAGATTGAGAAACCTGTTTAGAAGCAGGCTCTGGTGAAGGGATTTCATCATAAGACACTCCTCAATGCCAAGCAGAGAACAAGGGAGTTTTATTCTCTGGATGATCACTTAGTCTAGCAAAGGGTAAAATTGATTCTTCAGATAGAACATGGCAGATTATGAAAACCTGACAAGTAGAAAGTAGCAAGCATCGATAGCCTCTGTATTTCTCATTATAACCGAGAAACACGCATTGTAAAGTATCTTGGATCAAACTTTGATTTTCCATAATCTCTGAGCATAGGATAACATGAGCAACCAAAGACTCTTAATGCAGTATATTCAGGCTTCTTACCAAGGAGACGTTCATATGGGCTGTAGTTATCATCCAAAATTGATGATGGCAGGAGATTACTCAAGAAATTTACACTGAAGAAAGCCTCTACCCAATACTTTTGTGGCATTTTGCTTTGAAACATCATTGACACTCCCAATTATATTATGTGTCTATGCTTTCTTTCAGCCAAACCCTTTTGTTGTGGTGTATGAGGACATGAAATGAGCTGTTGTATTCCTTCTTTTCTTAAGTGTGTGATAAATTTTGCACTTGTAAATTTCTACACCTCCATCACATTGGAATGCACCGATCTTTGTTTGAAATTGATTCTCAGCTAAAGCTTGAAACGAAATGAACTGAGTAAAAATCTGATATGATCTTTAAGGGATAAAACCAGCAAAACCGTGAGTAGTTATGCACAAAAACAACATAATAACGAAATCCTTGAACAGATAAAATGGGAGCTGGTCCCCAGAGATCACAATGAATTCTCTATAAAGGTCTAGTTGCAACTGATAAAGAGGGATGGAAAGGTAAGTGTGAGCTTTTTCTAACCTGACAAACATCACAAAGACTCTTAGGGCTCTTATTGATAGTGATAGCTTTTATCTTCGACAGTGCTGTGAGGATTTGAGAATTTGGATGACCCAATCTCATATGCCAAGTGATATCATAAGCTACATATTGACGAGATGAATGGAGGGCATGAATTGGTGAGTCCTCAAGCACGTAGAGACCTTGTTTATTACTTCCTAGTACCAGCAACCTCTTTGTTTCCTTATCATTTATATGAAAAACATCACAATCAAATTCAAAGGAGCATGGATAATCTTTGGTAAGTTTTGACACAGATAGTAGTGATTTGGCTATGTTTGGACAAACCAAAACATCTTTAAGTGGGAGATTACCTTAGGTTGATGGGAGATTTGTTGAACCAACGTGGGTAATTGGAAAATATTCACTATTACATACCATTACTGCACCAGATCCTGCATAAGACTAAGCTTGCTGCAGATTGTGTGGAGAACTGGTGACATGCGCAGTAGCATCTGTGTCTGGATGCCATTCGTTTCCAACATTGTCTAAGACCTCTGTGATATGCATAGCTGCCATAAGATTAGGCATTTCTTCATACTGATAGCTATTACTGAATCTATGCCAACATTTTAAGGTCGGATGACCTCTCTTGCCACATATCTGAAATGTTCAACGTTGTCGTTTGAATCAACAACGTTGTCGTTTGACAATACACTTCCTATATGGTCCTCCTCCAAGAAATAAACAAGAACTTTAAATCGATGTCATGCGTCCTTACGTTCTGTTATCAAGAAGACTTTTGGAGTTTAGAAGAAGGAATGGAGAATTCTTTGTGATTTTCCAATATATAACATACCTGTCCAAAAACGAGTGATAATAGCTACAATGAGATTACATAATTTTATTAGAATTTCAAATTTTCTAAATGCAGATTTCACAGAGATAATGACAGAGACTAGAGAAAATAACATGGATTATGAACAGAATTATGAAGACACAGAAACAATAGAAGTCAATGATGGAAAACGTATGTCGGAAATAAGATATAATATTGCAAATATGTTATGGGAAAATCAAAATAGTTGATATTAGTTTTGCTTATGTTTTTTTGTTTTACAAATTATAATATAATATTAATTATTTAAATTAAAAATTATTATATTAATTATATATTAATCTCTATTATAGTAAACCCGTAGCATTAAGATTTTATGTATTTTGTTATAATATAATGAAGATTTTAAATCTCTTGATTTGTTTTTATTGGTCGATTTGTTTAAACAAATTAATTTATTTTTTGTTTAAATAAGATTATTTTTAAAACTAATTATTTTTTATTATTTGATTTCAATAAAAAACATACTAGTAAAAAGAAAACTGTAATCAATTAAGATTTGATTTTTGTTGGTTTAAAATAAAATCTCTAACCAATTAAGATTTGAATTTTATTTGTTTAAAAAGAAAACTTTAACCAATTAAGATTTAATTTTTGTTGGTTTAAAAAGACCAAACAAATTTTGAATTTTGTTGGTTTTAAAAAAAGAAATTTTAACCAATTAAGATTTAGTTTTGTTAGTTTAAAGAATAAATCTTTTGTTTAGATTTTGATAAGAAAATTACTATGATTTTGTTTGTTTTACCAAATAAGTTTGTTTAGATTTGATAAGAACAATAATTTAAATATTATTGGTCAACACAATAAAAAGCAACGAAAAATAATGTATTTAGATATTCCTAATTCAAATCTCTTTATTGAAGAAAAGTATAGACTTAACAAATTCATATCTTTTATAATAATTTTTTAAAAATTATCTCTTAATTTTAATATAAAAAGAATTTTAACTTAAATATATAAATATAAAGATAAAATGATTAAATATAATAAAAAACTATTATATAAAAATACGGAAGTCAAACATATTTTTTTGGTAAACTATATTATGACATAAATTGTAGACATGTTTACATAGAAAATCTTTTATAAAAGATTATTATTTTTAGCTTTAAATATAAGATTTTATATTCAATTAGATCATAAATAAATATAAAAGGTTATAATAACTAATTCCTAATGATTAGTGTTGGAGGTGGAAATGAGATCCTACTTCGGTCTACGGAAAACAAAGGGTAAAATGCTAAGTAATAAACTCATTGAAAGTATCAAAGCTTTAACTCGGACATCCTCATCAACTCGGCAAAGTCTCCTCTTGGAAAGCGTCTCAAACTTGACGGGAAGTCGGATGGTACATCAGCAAAGCAAAGAAATAGAAATTTTCCTATTCCGACATGGAAAATTTCTAAAAGACTAGCATGAGTCATCTAGATACAATCTTATCAAGAGAATTGTAAATCTTCCTCAATTCTATCTGCTCTGTAACGACCTCTACGATCTATAAATAGAGGAGATTTTCCTTTGAAAGAAGGATCGACTTTTTAACACACATTAAACTAATAAAGAGCTCTCTATTTGGCAATCATCTTTCTTGTTTAGGGTTTAACTTCTTTTACTCCAAATCCATCTCACAAATGCCCTTGCCCAATCTTCCCCCCTTTTAATCAAGAACTTTGGATGCTAGACCCTTTGTGGTAGATCCAATTTCAAAACTTGGCGCCGTCTGTGGCGACGACATCGAAGGACATCTTCACAAAAGCAAAATAAAGTTCTCTGCAGGAAAAGATGGTCGATGACAAAATTACCATCAAGTCACCTAAACGGAGGGAATCTCACCCTCAAGAGCACGTTGATCTAACTAATGAGTCATTTTTGAATTCAACTCGAACACAGGAGGAGAATCGTGAAGAAACTCATGATATTACTAATCTTCCCACACCACCTCCGGGATCACCATCGATTAAAACTTTAGTGTACAACCTAATCGCACAATATGAAGCTTCCGATCAAAGAAACGCGGAGGTTCAATAGGATTGAATCTCAGATGAACGAGAGTAGTCTTTCGACTACGCAAATTAATAAGCCAAACAAAGAAGTACTGGCCAGCGTACAAAAGAACCTATTCGGAGGAGCATCGAGTCTGAAACCAGCAAATGTCTCAGTACCAGAACACTCTATGATGCAAAGCATGCTTAGACAGCATGTCCTGACCATTTGGATGCGGTAACTGTACTAAGAATGATGGACGACATGAGATCAAAATTCCATCAAGGTACCAGCTCAGCACCCAAGATAGAAAGAATCCTAGCTCAAGCTCAAAATCTGCCATTCGCGCCAAGATTAAGAAGAGTCTTGGTGAACAGAGGGTTACGACTTCAATGCCCTTCATACGACGGAATCTCGGATTCAATAGAGTTTATGAGTATCTTCAACGTCACGATAAACAAGACCAACTATAGCTTGGATCATGAAGAAGCAGCTTACTGTCACATTTTGCTAAGAATTTGACCGACGACGCTTTGGTATGGTTCACCAAGTTGTCATCTTGGTCAATTGATAGCTTCAACCAACTCGCCGAGTTGTTCATGCAACAGTATACCCTATTTGTTAACTAGGATACTTCAACAGCAGAGTTGAGATCCTTGAGGCAAGATTTTGACGAGCCCTTGAAGTTGTACCTTGGGTGCTTCAAGAAAATCCTGACAAAGGCTAAAGTCTATGCACAATGGCCATTAAAGCTCTCCAAACCAAGATGGTAACTGATGAAGCTCACAAATGAGACCTTTTTGTAAATCGACCCAATACAATATCGGATGTTCTCTATAGAGCAGCTAAGCATGTGGATTACGTGGAGGAAAAGCAAATCCTCGCTCAAAACCAAGAAACTCAATGCAGCTCAGGAACAAAGGAGCCGAAAGAAGGGTACTATGACCCGAGACAACATAATAGAGGAAAAACAACCTCGGCAACAACTTTTCAAGTCGGAGAGAATGGCAATCTTCGTGGAAAGCCATTCAATAATACCTACAACCAAAGTGAGTACTGCACGTTTCACAACAAATCAGGTCATTCGACTTCAAAGTGCAAGCAACTACAAAAATTTCTCACCAAAAAATTCAATAAGGGAGAATTGATGGTCTCTGAGGAAGAAACTCAGAAGTTAAAGGCGCAAAAATAGAAAGAATCCAAGTTGTGTGAAGTGGCTTTCAAGGCAGCAGGTATGAGTAGCAATGCCCAAGAATTAGCCAAGCGACAAAAACTAGTAAAGGACACCACCGACACTGGTGACCCGTGAGTTGTTGTCTGTGTAATCATGGGTGGATTCAGTTTTGAGATGATACTATGTGTTCAATCAAGAAGTATGAATGGAAACTTGTCGCTTTAGTTGACATAGAACCAACAGGGGAGAGTATGCGGACAATAGACTCAAAAATAACATTCATAGCTAAGGATGTTAAAAGAGTTAGTTTTTCACACAATGATCTGATAGTCGTCAAACTTCGAGTTGGCGACTGTGATGTCTCACAAATTCTTATCGACACTGGAGGTTCTGTAGATTTGATCTTCATGGAAACATTAGATAAGATGGCATTGCCGGACGCTCAACTCAAACCCGTGGACAGAACTTTGACCGCATTCGATAGAAGCATAATCAATATAATCGAAACAGTTGAACTAGAAGTCCGAGTTGCTGGATCAAGTTACTCGTTGTAGATAAACCACCAATCTATAACATGATCCTGGAAACACCTTGGATACACGCAATGAAAGCCGTACCATCCAGCTATCATCAATGTGTTAAAAATCCAACAAGTGAAGGAGTTTACACGCTTAGAGGAGATCAAAAGATGTCTACAACTTGCTTCATCACCAAGTTAAAGTTACGGAACAGGTCATGCATGATCACAATGTCAGTAGGAAGCAAAGCGTTTTTAGAACCTCCTGCTCCCAAAAAACCAGACCAGTCAATTAGAGAACTCGTCAACATCGACTTGACAGACTCGTCAAAGTACATGAGCATAAGGGTCGACCTGAGCAAACCAATCAAAGATAAATTGGTTCAACTCGTGGAGAAGAACGTGACAACGTTCACATGGATAGCAAGTGACATGCCCAGAATCAACCCGGCGATTACAAGTTATAGGTTGAATGTCGATCCGACATACAAGCTGATCAAGAAAAAAAGAAGGAAGCTAGGGCTAGAAAGAACAAAAGCTATAATTGACGAGGTTATAAAGCTCATTGAAATCGGATCTATTGTCAAAGTTCAATATCCAGAATGGTTAGCCAATCCGGTAGTCGTCCCAAAGAAGAATGAAAAGTGGCGAGTTTGTGTTAACTTTACCGACTTGAAGAAAGATTGCCCCAAAGATAATTTCCCACTGTGTAACATCAACCAAATTTTCGAGGTAACCGTAGGAAACAAACTCCTTTTGTTTATGGACACTTTCTCGGGATACAACCAGATTCGGATGCACCCTGATGATATGGAGAAAACTTTGTTCATCACGGAACAAAGAACTTATTGCTATAAAGTCATGCCGTTCAGATTGAAGAATGCAGGAGCAACTTATCAGTGGTTGATGAATAAGTGTTTACTGATCGGCTCAGACAAACGATGGAAGTATGCATAGACAACATGCTGGTCAAGTCATTAAAGGCAGAAGATCATGTTGATCATTTAGTCCGTTGCTTCCAACCACTAAATTAGTACCAGATGAAGCTCAACCCAGCAAAATGCACTTTTGGAATAACCTCAAGAGAATTTCTCGGATACATAGTCAATCAGAGGGGTATCAAAGCTAACCCAAAATAGGTCACGGTAATCCAAGAGCTACCTTATTTGAGAATAAACGAGAAGTACACAGGCTGACAGGTAGTATAGCAGCCTTAAACTGTTTCATATCCTGCTCAACAGATAAATGCCTCCCATTATACAACTTTCTGTGCGCATATAAGGATTTCAAATGGGATGAGACTTGCGAGAAGGCTTTTTCCGAATTGAAGGAATATCTTGTACATTGTAGTTTCCGCATCAGCAGTAAGTGGTGTGCTAGTTCAAGACGATAGAGGAACCCAACACCCGATCTCCTATATCAGCAAATCTTTGGATGGAGCCGAATTTAGATACCCGATTACGGAGAAACTCGCGTTAGCGGTAGTCACCTCAGCAAGGAAAGCACAACCATACTTCCAATCTCACATCGTTATAGTATTGACAAATCATTCGTTGCGAACAATACTACATAGTCTAATCCAATCTGGGCGATTGACCAAGTGGACAATTGAGCTGAGAGAACATGACATTGAGTTTAAAGGACAAACGAGGGCAAAGTCTCAGGTCTTAGCCGACTTTTTAATCATGCTATTTCTCGATCTAGATCCTTTAGAGTCAAACAAAGTTCCCCAAACATGGAAGATATACGTAGATGGATCTTCATCTCAACACGGCTTAGGAATCGGTGTCCAACTAGAAAGCCCGCTAGGACAAGTTTTGGAGCAGTCCTTCTGACTTGCTTTCCCAGTATCTAACAACAAAGCAGAGTACAAAGCGTTGATTGCAGGAACAAAGTTGGCCAAGGAGGTTGGAGCAACCTACAATGATTGCTATTGCGACTCCTAGCTGGTTGTTAACCAAGTTAATGAAGGCTACGACACGAAAAATGATTGTATGGAAGCTTATCTTTAAGTTGTTAAAGAGCAGATTAAGGATTTGAAATTCAAAGTCAATAAAATCTCCAGATCCGAGAACACTTCCACAGACGCTCTAGCAGCTCTCACATCCACAATGGATCCTATTCAACGATGAATATTACCAGTAGAAAGTATAGACCATCCGAGCATAAGCTTGCCAAAAGGAGACCTTGAATTCATCTCGGCTATAGACGATATACATGATGACTTTGACTCTGAGATGACAAACGCTGAGCAGACAAGCAAACAAAAGGTCGATTGGCGAGATGAGATCCTCGTATACATCCTTGGCAGCAAAATGCCAGAGGATAGATGGGCAGCTTTCTGTCTTAAAGCGAAGTGCGATTTCTATGCCCAAGTCAACGAAAAACTGTATCGAAGGAGTATGAATGGAGTACTACTTACTTGCGCTCATGGTGATAAGATTGACAAGATCATCAAAAGGACACATGATAGAGCTGGTGGAAACCACAATAGTGGAAGAACGCTTGTCCAGAAAATTAGGACGCTTGGTTACTACTGGACGAGTATGGCAAAGGATTATGCTCAATACACAACTAAGTGTGACAAGTGCCAACGACACATGCATATCATCCACACCCCTACTGAAGCGCTAACCTCAGCAATTATGCCTTATCCATTCATGCGATGGGCAATAGACATAGTCAGGCCATTACCATCTTCTCGTCAAAAACACTTTATGCCTGTTATGACGGATTACTTCACGAAGTGGATTGAAGCAGGGGCTTATTCTCAGATCAAATATTGAGACATGGTCAAATTTATATGGAAGAATATAATCTGCGACATGGGTTACCTTACGAGATTGTGACAAACAACGGCTTTATCTCGGTAAAAATTACAAACTTTTGTGCCAAATGGAATATCCGAGTAAGTAAATCAACTCCTCGAAACCCACAAGGATACAAAAAAACAGAGGCAATAAACAAGCAAATCCTTGAAGGTCTCAAGAAAAGGCTTTCGGAAAAGAAAAGAGTTGTGCATCCAAGTTAGATGGCGTGTTATGGTCTCATCGAACTATGCCTAGACGCTCAACTGAATGAATTCCATGTTCTCTTTCTCACGAGATGAAAGCAATGGCCCCAGCCGAGATATTTGTACCGACTTTGCGACGAGAACGTCTTCTCGAAGATAAATATTCAAACAATGATGCTATGGAAAATAGTATTAATGACTTGGAGGAGGAATAAGACAAAGCACTTCTCCGAGTACAGAACTAGCAATAACAAGCCGCGAAGTACTTCAATAAGAAAGTACGTGGAAAACACTTTGCGGTAGGAGATCTCATACTTCAAAAAGTGTTTGAGAATACATCTGAGCTTAACGCTGGAAAACTTGGTGCTAATGGGGAAAGACCATATATTATTTATGAGATCATGAAACTGGGAGTTTACAAGATCGCTACTATAGATGGAGCAATGATTTCTCGAAGCTGAAATTCCATCAATTTTAAGTGATACTACTATTGAAGACTCGCCAACTTGGCGAATTAGAGGTGTTACTTAACGCATCCTTATTTATTTAAGTATGTACTAAGAACTACGTCTTGGCTTAATCCCTTCGGGGCACGTAGGTAACCTTCGGGTCCAACTAAAACTAAATAAAAATTTTACAAGTCCCTTCTCAGGTTCAAAAGAAAATGGATTACACCCTAAACCCCCAAAAGACAAGATCAAGTTCCCGCAAAAACAAAAGCACGTTATCTTGCCTTTTATCCCAGTCTTAAAACCTTGCCAAGTCTAAATACGTCCATAAGAACCTAGTTCTTATCTTCATTTGAGTCTTAAAACCTCGCCGAGTCTAATCTCGAATTTTTTTTACAAGAACGTAGTTCTTATTGTTAAATCAAGTCCTAAAACCTCGTCGAGTATAACCTCGAAAAACTTAAAGCCAGAATCTAATTCTCACTCCTAAATCAAATCTAAAGACAACCTTCAGTTGTACCAAGACCAAATTCTCGTAACATTAATGAGATCAAGTTCTCGCAACTTTCATACCGAGAATCTAATTCTCACAAAAAAATAAAGCATAGCTTTGTACAAATTCATCGAGATTAAATTCTCATAAGTGACAAAACATAGTTTTGTACAGAAAGACAAGATCTATTCTCACCAAAAGACAAAGCATAACTTTGTACAGATTCACTGACATTAAATTCTCATAAGTGACGAAACATAGTTTTGTACAGAAAAAAAGAGATTTATTCTCACCAAATGACAAAGCATAGCTTTATACAGATTCACCAAGGTAGAAATCTCATTAAAGACATAACGTAATTTCTGTACAGATAATCGGGAAATTTTCCCCACCAAAATTTTACGAGTATATTTTTCGAGGTCAAACTTCTCAAAACTTAAACTGAGTCTTAAAATCTCAGCTTTAAAAGTCCATATAGCAAAAGTTCTCTTCCTAACAAACGGGATCAAACTCTCTAACTTGGGAAGAAACTTGGCTAAACGCTCAAAAATAAGAAAAGATTTTGAGAACTAAAATTTGTGAAATTGCGAGTCAGTCATTTGACAAATTTTCATAATCGGAATATGGAAGTCATAGTCGAATTTAAATATCATATTTCAAGATAACAATATCGTTCATTACACAGAAAAAGTAATTACAAAGCAAGTACCGATTACAAGAATAACAAAAAAGTTGTCAAAGAAGCAGCGGTTACAAGAATTGAGACAATCAAAAAGCTGGGAAAAATCAAGGAGCTACTGTGAGTCTACTTTTACCAGCTTTATAAGCCTCACCTACTTCGTAAACAGGGGTGACCAAGTCTCCAAGTAGTAGCGGCGTCAAACTCTTCCTTTTGACGAGTTTCTTGAACTCGTTCATCTTGGTGGTCATCAAGTTGATAACCACAGAAGGAATGTCTACACCCCAAGTGGAAAGCAATTGGAGAACATTTATCGGCCCAAGGAATTGGGCATACGTCAAACGGGCCTCGAGGTTCTTGTCCAAATCGCTAAGCCGAGCAGCAATTTGGTTAAAACGATCAGACATTTGATCGTGGAGATCCTTGAAGACCTTTTTCTTCTCAACAGTCAAGGCCTTACAAAGTAGAGATTCAAAATTCTCCCTCATGGAGTCTAACTTGGTTTGCAGCTCCTGAACCTTGTCGCAAACCTTCTCAGCAGACTTGAAGGCAACACCCCAATTAAACTCAATATAGTTGAGCGAGTCCAACAATGCCGCATTCTATTCCACAAATTTAAAAACGTTCTCAAACTCTACCTTCAGCTTGTCTCTGACATTAGTGAGTTCTTCCTCAGTGGCAGTAAGTCTGGACCTGGCCTCCGCCACTTCAAGGGAATCTTGGCTGGCTTAGCTAGTAGAAGTCAGATTCTTCCGAGTACTACTCTCCGTACTGACAATGGACCTCTCACGTTCTAGCATGATGTTGTTCAAACAAGCAATAAACTACAAGCATATCGAAAAGCACAAGTAAGAAACAGAAGCAAGTAAGAAGAATCAGAGTAGTATTCAGAAAATGACACGAACCTGGAACAGAAAGTAAGCGGCCTCCTCGTGCTCCTTGCGGTTCCTCATCTGGTCCGGGGAAGAAAGACGCTCCAAAGTAGTTCTTATTTGGCTCATTAGGTCCGCACATTATGTCTAGAACTCGAGAACTGAGCGAGGATCAGTATGATTATGATTGAAGCGGAAGTCGAGAGTACCTTTTCTCCTTCAGCGAGAAGCGTTAAGGAACCACTTCGATTGGCTCCTCTAGGAGAGTTGATCCTAAGCGGATTAGTTCTCCCCCTTTTAGCAGATCACGAAGTTATGCGACCAGATTCAGAAGGGACTTTGACAATTTCCCGAGATGGAGCAGCGGAGGGTTTAGAAACCCTAGATGGACCTCCAAAAGGACGAACATTCATCTCATCGAGCGCAGAGTTCAGACCATCTTCGACGCTTGGAAGTTTAAAATCATAGAGACCCATTTTTAAAGAAGTACGAAGGAAATTCGAAAAAAGTTTGAAGTCGGAAGAAAGTAGGAGAATAAAGACGGGAGTAACTAAAGAAAATTTGCAAAGTTGAAAAGTGAAGGGTAAAAAAAGGGAAGTCGGTATTTATATGAATTTACCAGAAGCCGAAACGGCACCAGGCAGTAATTATTACTTAACAGGTGGAAAACGAGGTGATTTTTTGAATTACTCAATCATAAGCTGACACGTGGACCGAAGATTCTGGAACCTGGAAAACTTCCCGACTCGGAAATTTTGCAACAAAATTTTCTAAGGTTAAGGGGAGACAGTTGTTGGAGGTGGATATGAGATCCTACTTTGGTCCACGGAAAACAATGGGTTAAATGTTAAGTAATAGACTCATTGAAAGCATCAACGCTTCAACTCACACATCCTCATCAACTCGGCAAAGTCTCTTCTCGGAAAGTGTATCAAACTTGAGGAGAAGTCGGATGACACGTCATTAAAGCAAAAAAATGGAAATTTTCCTATTCCAACATGGAAAATTTATGAAAATCTAACATGAATCTTTTAGATACGATCTTATCAAGAGAATTTTTAATCTTCCTTAATTATATCTACTATGTAATAGTCTCTATGATCTATAAATAGAGGAGCAGATTCTTCGAAAGAAGGATCGGCTTTTTGACACACATTAAGCTAATAAAGAACTCTCTATTCGGAAATCATCTTTCTCGTTTAGGGTTTAACTTCTTTTGCTCCAAATCCATCTAACAAGTGTCTTTGCCTAATCTTCCCCCCTTTTAATCAGGAATTTCGGATTCTAAATCATTTGTGCTAGACTCGGTTCCGATAATTAGCATACAAAAAATATTATTAATCAATATTTGTTTTAAAATAAAATCCGTATCCTAATATGAAAATTATATCAAATGACTTCTATATAAGACACATCTCATAACTTTTCTCATTACACCAACAATTCTATGTTTTTTTTCTGCCGACTTTTCAGCTTTTACGATTCATTTCTTCTTTCTCTCGATTTATTTTGCCTTTAATCATGTCTTTTTCTTAAATTTTTTTGTTAAAATCCTAGAAATCAAATTGGAGAATCAAAGTTACGATTCTCAAACTTTGGAAGGCATACACTAATAAATTTACTAAAACATTGATGTGGTTCTTTGTGATTTATTTGTATATTTTTTTTAATGATTAGGAATATTTTATAATAATTGATATTTGTTTAGGTTGATGAAATTCACAGTAATGTAAACAATGAACTAAAATTCTCCTTTGTGTACGCAATCTCGGTTAAATCAACAGATCTTCTTCCAAACTTGGTTTTGAGATAAATATTTGTAAATTACCGAGAATTACTTGATGGACGTCTTGAAAATATATATTTTATAGGTAAAAAGTATTTTATTTTTGAATTGTTTTATATTTCAATTTATCATTATAATTGTTAATAATTTTGTTATTTACTTATTGTTTTATAAATATCATCAAACAATTTGTTTGTATTAGCAATACTGAAGTTACTAAAGTGAATGGAAAACCAACTAAGTGAATAAACATTAACTTTGGAAATGCTGACTAAGTTTTTGTTATATTATTTTTTTCAAGACGTTTTAAAATTTATAAAATACTTAATAGTACAAAGTTTATATTTTATTTTATACAGAGTTCTTAGGATTACTTGTGTTTTGTGAGAAAAATATGCTAAGATGGTTGAAGCAAAAACCGAGAATAGATTCGTCCTTCAAACCATAATTTTTTTTCAGTTTTGCCAAATAAATGTGTTTAGAGGTAATTATATATGTGTTTTTAATATTTCACAGTTCTAATTATTTTATAATTTAGACTAATTTATTTCAGATATTATATTTATTTTTAATGATTGTGAGTATACTCAAATCTGGTTTGATAATATAAAAATTTCAGAGGTCTTGAACTAATTATAAATAAACAAACACATATGTATGACGAGAAAAGAAAAGCAAACTCATATGTATGTATATGCTTATTACTAACATATATATATATATATATATTTATTTATTAGTATCTTAGATATATAAAAGATATAACATAATATTCGATTTTCTAACCATTAAAATATATATACAAAAAAATATAACTTTTTTCCGTGCAAGCACGGGAGTTCATCTAGTATTATCTTAAAACCGCACCACTTTTATATTTTTACTAATTACACTTTTTTTTACCGCGCCGCAAAGAAATATTGCATTTGTATCACATTTGTCAAAAACCGCATTTGTACCGTACTGCACTTTATTCCATACCGCCAAAATCGTACTTACCAATCGGACCTTTAGTTTCACAGTTGAGATCTGATCAAAATTTCCAAGTGCAAAAATGTTTAAAAGAATCTTAGGTTGAAATTTGAGATATTAAAGCAAACGTAAAGTATGAGAAGAAAACATGTACATTTCTCTGGTGTCTTGAGTTGAGGATTTTGTTTTGCAAACTGATATATGCATGTTTGGGAATGGGATGTAGAAGTAGACATTATAGTTACATCTAAATAAGATTATGTAATTTTCAATAAACTTTGCACAACTATTGCCAATTGCCATGACACTAACTACGACAGACTCTGCTTACTACATTCGCAAAACGAAAAT
>OVBA01000662.1:0-27862 GCA_900406435.1 Lepidium aucheri | reverse complement strand
TTTTTTTTTTTTTTTTTTTTTTTTTTTGTCCTAGAGGTTTTTATCACCTAATGAAAAGGAAAATAACAAAATCGGTAAATTTTGAGGTTAATAAGAAATACAAGTTAGGTTCGGGTGGTGAGTTCGAAAATCTCGTGAGTCCCACATGGAGCATTTGGTTATGATGAGAACTTGATCTAATTAAATCAGTAATGTTAAATAAAAAAATACAAGCTTTGTGTCGCCGGAGGTGGTTTACCATCAATCAGACATTCGAAGCTCTCTTTCCCTTTTTACCGCGCTTCATTCACATTATCTTGGACAGGGATCAACTCTCGCCTAATCTGGTTGCAAGCCATTTCCAGATCGAATTGACCCCAACGAAGATCAAATCAGGTAACCGCTCTAAGAATCACAAGTAGCTCCACAAGTGATTTTACATGCGTGAAAAGCTGGGATTGATGATAAATCTTATAGATTTTGCAGACAGAGGATCAATGGCGATGAGATCAACTAAATTCTGTCTTAAATTGACTAAGCTTCGCTCTTCTGTGATGCAGTTTTCTGGGTTTTGAGGAATGAATTTCTTACTTCGATCTGCTTCTTCCGCTACTCATCGGCCGCCGGTCAGCGAACCACCAGCTCCTCCGCCTCAACCTCCGCCCGAAACTACAAAGCCAGCGACTTTGGAAGGGCTGATAGCCGAAGAGCCTTTCCCTCAATATCCATCAGTAGAAGATCTTGATCCTGTGGCTGACGGATCTAGACAAGATGATGGTAGTGGAGAGTCAAATGTAGAGTCTGGTGGCTCTGCTATGGATAGATTCTCAGATGTGTCTGAGGAAGAAGGATGGATCGCCATTCCATATAGTAAGAATTTACTCTCTATTCCTACATTTTAATGTTTTGATTGTAAGTATTGATTTAAGTGCCTTAGCTACTTATCCTCATGCTGTGGTTTCTTATTACAGAGGAGATCCCGGATAATTGGTCGGAGTCATTAGATATTCATTCATTACGGTCTCTGGATCGGTCCTTTGTTTTTCCAGGTATGCTGTTTCTCAAATAATTTCATCTCACTATTTGCTTTTAAACTGCCGCCAACTATTTAAAATCAAAGACATTTTTGTACTTTAGGGGAGCAGATTCAAATCCTTGCATGCTTATCTGATAGTAAAGGGGACACAGGGGTTATCACCCCTTTTAAAGTTGCTGAGGTAATGAGCAGAACTGGACAGAGAAATGTGTCTGACAAACAAAATGGAGATATGTCTGATGGGGCGAGTTCGCCATCAGGGGATGGAGAAATGAGTCCTGATGCTCAATTGGCAGCTCACAATGCTGACAGTCCTGGTAAAGAGAGTTTGGATTCACAAAAGGATGTATCTGATGGTGAGTCAATCTTGAGGATGGAAGATCATAAGAGAAGGACAGAAGACTTGCTTTCAAGGTTTAAGAAGTCTCATTTCTTTGTTAGGATTGCTGAGTCTGGTGAGCCACTTTGGTCAAAGAAAAGCTCTTTGGTCACAGATACTGATACGGATGAAAAGATGAAATTCACGAGGAGGAGACCTTGTGTCAGTGCTTTTGTAGATAGAGGAGACTTCGATCCTAATGTTGCTGGAGGTGTAGCTAGAAGTAGGGCAGAGTGCTGTGCCTTACCCAATGGAGATATAGTGGTATGTGATTGTAAACTTGCTACTTTCTGTTTTGGTGATAAAACTAGAGTTGTCTGTTTGGAATGATATACAAACCAGTGAAATACCTCTACCGGTTCATGTGAATTTACTGCACTACTCATTTTTAGTTTTTGAACTGTTAAAATATTATTAGATTGTTAATGGACCTACTGATTTTCAGACAACACTTTTGTTTGGAAGGATGCAGGTCTCTTTACAAGTTTATATTGTAGACTGTCCAAAAGAACCCATCATAGAGATACTGCAGTTCGAGAAGCATCAGGGCAAGGACCAAAGTTCTGAGAACGATAAGGATCCATATGGGAATCTCTTAAAGTGGTTGATACCATTGGATAACACTATTTCTAAGCAACCACGCTCTATACCACCTCCAATAAGCCCTAGCCCTGGTATAAGCAGTACTCCACACAAACCAGCGATCGCTTCTAACTCAAGCTCTCAGCTCTTCTCATTCGGCCATTTTAGAAGCTACTCCATGTCCTCTCTGCCTCCAGTCACTGCACCAGTTACTGGACCCGTGAAATCACAGAGCTCTAAACCATCATTTGATGATGAACATTGGGACAGTTACTCTGGTCAAGTGATACGTAATGGTCAGAAATCTGGGACTGAGGAGCTCCTATCTTTCCGAGGTGTCCCATTGGAGCGGGATAGGTTCTCTGTTCGTTGTGGACTCGAAGGCATCTGTATTCCTGGTAGAAGGTGGAGGAGGAAGCTCGAGATCATTCAACCTATTGATATAAATTCTTTTGCAACTGACTGCAATACAGACGATCTTCTCTGCGTTCAGATAAAGGTTCGTCTCTGTGGTTCTGTTAAACTTAGATGTTACTGTGGTTAATAAATTCTGGTATGCATTGTAATTTACCTTTTTATTTGCAGAATGTGGCTCCTATCCATGCTCCAGATATTATAATATACGTAGACGCCATAACAATTGTTTTTGAAGAGGCAGGGAAAAATGCTTCCCCTTCTCCAGTACCAATTGCATGTATTGAAGCCGGTCACGAGCATAGTTTGCCAAATTTAACTCTCAGGTTGGCTTATGTGGTGAATTTCCTTTGTCCCTCTTCTTGATAAAATTGATGAATTTAGATATGAGAACTTTGCTTTGGTTATCCTTTCTTGGGTCATTTGAATGGCCAGTAAGTTTCAGAGGTGTTCAATGATGGGGAATACAAAAATGACTCTTGATATTAGGTAATCTCAGGTACTGACCAAGATATCATAGAAGTAGTTGTTAGATCCAGCGAGTTTTTGAGAGTAACTATTCTCAACGAGTATAGTGGGAAGGAGGCTATAACCAGAGCTAGAAAACTTTTTTTCAGGAACATTATAGAGTGCACTTACCTACCCTTAGTTGTTCTTCTAACATTTCAGGAAAGGTGAGGAGCACTCATTTATTGTGAAGCCTGCGTTTTCTGTTGGGAGTAATCTGAAGCCCTCTGCTGCAAGAAAACAACTCAAATCATCGAATTTGTCTCTTCCAACTGTAAATTTTGAAAGAAAAGGGAGCGGTTTAAGTGGTGATCAATATGCATTAATGGTGTCATGTCGGTGCAACTACACAGGTAGATCCTCGTTGAGGTGGTTTCTAGCTGTGTTTTTGTCTTTCTTCTATTCAGATCTATAGCTGTTTCTATACTACTTCTTTTCTTGAATTCAGAATCAAGGCTGTTTTTCAAACAACGGACAAACTGGCGACCACGAGTTTCGAGGGACCTGATGATCTCTGTTGCGTCTGAAATGTCAGGAGAGCCTTGTGGCCCTCATGGGAGAGCCTCTCAACTACCCGTTCAGGTCCATCTCTTTCATCATCTCTCTTTGACTATGTTTAGAGGTTAAATGTGACAATGCATGAACTAATTGATGGCATTTGCATCTGCTTTTATTTACCCAAATTACTCGAAATTTGATCAGATGTTATTGCTAAATTGTGGTTCCAAATTATACTAACACTAACTTGCGGCTAGTAGTTGTGACCCTTCTCAGTTAAGTTTGGCTTTGAGTATGTGAATATGATACTAGACAATAGTTACGAGCCACCTAATTGCAATCTGGTCCTAATCTTCAAATTAAACCGACTACTGGCTATCTCCAAAAGCCACCCAACATATATCCCGATGGCGTGTTTATTTTTGTACCTCATGCTTTTTCTCTATTTGTTTCAGATATTAACTCTTCAGGCATCGAACTTGACATCAGAAGATCTCTCTTTGACTGTTCTCGCTCCTGCATCCTTCACATCACCTCCATCTGTGGTGTCCCTAAACTCCACACCTACGTCCCCTGTAAGCCCATTCCTAGGGTTCTCTGAGTTCACAGAGAGGTTACAAAGCGAGAAACGCAACACAACGAGGCGTAAACATCACTCATTGCCCCCAATTCCATTGGAGACAAGTATAGAGAACACAAATAGTGAATCTTCCAATCCTTCAGATGTTGTTCCAAAGAGCGGATTAGGCTGCACACATCTCTGGCTACAAAGTCGAGTCCCCTTAGGGTAAACATCTAATTATAACATCCGATGAATTTTCTTGAGTTATGGTCTTACCGTTATAATGATAGCGGGCTTCTACTTTCTGAATGCATCAGATGCGTTCCTTCAAAGTCTACAGCGACGATCAAGCTGGAGCTACTCCCTTTGACTGATGGAATAATCACTCTTGATACCCTCCAGATCCATGCCAAGGAGAAAGGTAAGTAAAAAAAACTCTCTAGTTTCTCTCCAAAGGATCATGAACATGGTGCTGATTCTTCTCTCTTTCCATGATAACATATGTGGTTCCTTAAGAACACATAGACAACATTCAAATGTTTGTTTTTTAATCTTTAGTAAGTTGTATAATGAACCCTACTCATAAAATGTTAAATACTCCTGTTTGACGACTGAAACATCAATGGACTCGTGTGTGTGACAGGTCGTAGGTACATTCCAGAACAGTCGCTGAAGATAAACGCAACGTCTAGCATTTCCTCAGGAATTTTCTAGTTTTACCCGGCACCACTTTTGCCTATTCTTAGAGCCAAAAAGAGTCATCAAACACAGTGCTTACATTTCACAGGCCCATTTTCATCATCGCAACAGAGGCTCATTCAAAGGTTGTGTGTTGAAAATTGATTTTTGGTTTTGATGGTTCAAGGTTTAAAGGAATTCTTGTTGTAAAACCCACTTGTGTTTCCTATTTATCTGAACCCATGTGTTTGCTTGCGTTCTTTGGCTTTTTTGTAATTGATTGGTCCTGAAATTTGCAGAGTGAAACAAGACAACAATTGTTATCGAATTTTATTTGCTTGTAAAATCAAATCACAACAAATTCTCATTTTCTTGGAAGGTTACAGAAGAAGTTTCATGATCCAAGTATATGTGTTGAGTTACAGAGGTTAAAGAAGTATGACTGAAAGCCGCATTTAATTATGGTCTTAAGATAACAAAATGAAGCACAAAAAGTTTAGAGCACCGGAGCTTAGTGCACCCGAGATGCAGGGGATCACAGCTTTGCCAATCTGAAACCATTTTCGCAGTGACCCAAGTCGTCGTGGAGGCCAAAACCCTTCACCTCCGGGATCAAAATCTCGGAGAAACGAAACGAAGATGGCCACATCGTTGTCTAAAATCCTAAACCGTTCGAACGCTCACAGCCACTGGTCCTCTACTACGATCAGTATCTCTACATCTCCTTCTCTTCCGAGGCAATCCTGGCTGCGGCACTTCTCCGCAGTCGCCGACTCTTCCTTCTCTAGCTCCGCTGAGCTTGGAAGCCAATCGAGTTCTTCTGCTCCACCGCAAGGTATGTTAGTCATGCTATCACTTTCCATGTTTTGAACTTCGAATCTGGGGGTATGAAAAATCTTTTTATGTCTCAGATAATAAACAAGGATTCAAGTGGTCGCAATTGCTTTTGTTCTTGCCCGGAGCGATTACATTTGGCCTCGGGTCATGGCAGATCGTCAGAAGAGAAGAAAAGGTCGGCAAACAATTTAAGTCTTTTACATTTTGATTTCATTGTCTTTTTCTTCCCCTATCTTACTTATAGTTCGTATAAGAGAAAGATTTCCAAGTTGAATGGGTATATATAGATGCTCGAAATTTGCTTCACAACAATTCTTGTTATTTTGTGATCGGTGAAGGAAATAGAGTAACTAGATCCTACATTCGTGATCTGTGATCTGGGTACAGCACACGCTGATCTATACTGAGGCAATACGGTGCACCTTCTTGTAGACTAATGAAGTTAATTTAAGTGTCAGATTCTAGTGAGGATTTGTTCATCACATTGATGTTCATACGGCAGTATCTTTCATATAAGTGTTCTGACGACACTCTTACTAATTTGAAAGCCTGCTCAGTACTGGGTATTATGCCCATTCCTTGTTGGTTGATAGCAATTTCTATCTGTTCCTCTACCTGATTTCTTTTCTTTTTCTCTCTCAAATGGTTGTGAAAGTTGATACATTTAACAGTATTTGGTGTTCTCTGCTGAGGAGACTCTAGAGCTTTATATATTCCTTTTTAATGCAGTTCAAAACATTGGAGTACCAACAGCAACGGTTGAATATGGAACCAATGAAGCTAAATACAGACTATGCTCTTGATAAGAATCTGGATGCATTAGAATTTAGACGGGTTACTTGCAAGGGTGAGTTTGACGAGCAAAGGTCTATCTATTTGGGTCCACGTTCTAGGTCCATATCGGGAGTGACTGAAAATGGATTCTATGTCATTACACCTCTACTGCCGATCCCCAACGACCCGGATAGGTGAGGGTAATGGTCCTTCCTCCTTGCTGTAACTGTCTTTCTATTACCCTTTACGTTTTAGAATTAGGATTTTAGTTCTTTTTTGTCATAGTGTCTTATCCTTCTGCTTTCTGTGATGGCTGTGAAATTATCAGAGCTCTTTCGTAGTCTATTCTAGGCCATGATTGTCTTACATGAATCACATTATTTTGGCTAGGATCAAAATAACAATAGTTTGGTTAATAACTATTAGATAGCATCTAACCAATCAAGATTCTGAGAATCAAATAGACAAAGTTCTTCTCTTTGTTCTGCTGCAGAGTCACTTATGCCTTGACTGGTCTTGGCTTTGTCGTAGTTTTGTTGCCGGTTTTAGTTCTAGGTGTTAAATTTTTGGTATTTTTGAAGTGTAAAAGTCTTCTTCTTTTGTCCACTAGCATGCAGCTGCCTATTCTCGTGAATCGTGGTTGGGTTCCTCGAAGTTGGAGAGAGAAATCAGAATCCATAGATGCTGACTTCGTTACAAATGAGTCAACAAAAGCTAATTCAGTCTCCGATGAACAAAATTCTTGGTGGAGATTTTGGTCTAAGACGCCAGTGATTGGCAAGGTTAATCCTATTATATACCCTCTAGCTTTCTGAAACTTTTTTGACATAAGGCTGGCTTCTGATATATGTATTTGTTTAGCTCATAAATGTTATTTCGTGGATACATCTTAATAGAAATATGCAATATTTGCAGGACAGATTGAATTCAGCTATCTGCAAAGATTCACTTCTTTTTTATCGTGTTTATTAAATTTCTTGCAAAGATTGTGACTTTTAAAAGCTTTAATCTTCCAGGAGCATGCATCTACAGTTAAGCCTGTTGAAGTAGTTGGTGTGATCAGGGGAGGGGAGAAGCCTAGCATATTTGTCCCATCAAATGATCCAAGTACGGGGCAGTGGTTCTATGTGGATGTTCCAGCGATGGCTCAAGCTGTTGGCCTTCCTGAAAATACAGTCTACGTAGAGGACGTCCATGAAGAGATAGATCGGAGTAGACCGTACCCTGTTCCTAAGGACATCAACACCTTGATTCGAAGTAAAGTCATGCCACAGGACCATCTTAACTACACAATAACATGGTAAACTCCATAGACATACTTGAGTTGTTCTTGGCATTGTGTGGTCTTAATTGTTGTGGTGAGTGAGAGATTGTGATTGTGTCTGTATAATGATGGACAGGTATTCTCTCTCTGCGGCTGTCACTTTCATGGCCTACAAGAGGCTCAAGCAAAAGTCCCGCAGATAAGCAGTGTCTATCTGTCTCGCTGATCAAATCAAATCTCAATATTCTTTTTGACACTTGTCTGCTGAAGTAATAATTCCAGTGGATATACATCGGTTTTAGGTTGAAACTTTCATAAGAAAAAGGGACGCAATGAAAATGCTTAGTTCGGGTAGCTTGATAAAAATTTGTAGTTTTCTTTTCCAATGATGGAAGAAAGTTCGAACTCGAAGCCATTTTTAGGTCAAGAATGCTTGTAATCATTATTGTTCAATCTGGTAAGATTATCAGCAGCGAAAGTTGACGTTTTATACTCCTACTAGGATTTGTTTTTTTCCAAGTTGTTTGGTTCTTAGATTTTTTTTTTTTGTCAACTATTTGTTTATTTGGTTCTTAGATTTTTTTTTTTTTTTGTCAACTAGCCTAGTGGCTTTTTAATTCCCCTCCTTATACTACAGGTAGGGGGTTCGATCCTTGGTGCTTTGAGGATTTGTAAAGTGACAACACCACTGGGCCACCTGTCCTCGGCATTTGGTTCTTAGATTTGAGTTGATATTTTGAATATTGTATTTGAAATGTTGTTCTACCGACCCAAAATCCAAATTGAAATCAACCTGAATTAGAAGAATCTAATCTTAACCAAACCCGATAAAAGCATAGGTCATAAATCAATATAGTTAAAAAAAATTGAACTCAAACCTAATATAGAACCAATCAATAATTAAATTTTAGAACGTTTTTATTAAAAAAGCTAGATGATTTTCCGTGTTGTGCACGAGATATTTTTATAAAAGTAAATTTACGTTTGTTGTTATTTATATTTATTTATCATATTTATATTTGATATTAGTTTTTCTTTCTTATTTCATGGTTTGGTTCGTATATATAAATTTATTTTACAATAATAGCTTGTGTTGTACACAAAATATATTTTTCAATCTCTGTGTACTAAGATTTTGATGCATTATAATGTTTGTATATATATTTTTTACTCGTGTTAAGTTTTTAAACATGTGTTCATTAAGTTTTAGACTCGTATTCATTTAAGCTTTTAGATCTGTGATCATATATGTTTTTAGACTCACGTTCATTTAAGGTTTATGATATCCAAATTATCACCCATGCTCGACATGGAATATTTTTATGAAAAATTAATATGTAGTTGTAGATATTTATATTTATTATAATTTTATATGTGATATTTGTTTACTTTTTCTTATTTCATATTTTGATTTGTATATACAAATTTATTCATTTTAAATATTTATTCAATTAAAATTAGCTTATAATGATGACCCGTGTTGTCATAAAATATATTTTTTATATCTGTTTATTAAGATTTTGATGCATTACAATGTTTGTATATAATTTATTTTTTACTTGGATTAATTTTTTTAACCCGTGTTCAACGAGTTTATAGATTCGTATTCATTTAGGTTTAAGATCTGTGTTCATTTAGTTCTTAGACTCATTTTCATTTAAGTTTTAGATCCGTGTTTAATTAGGTTTTAAGACCCGTAATCATTTTGATTTTTAAATTAGTGTTCATTTTGATTCTTAGATATGTGTTCACTTAGATTCATAAACCTGTTATCATGAAATATTGTTATTAGCATGGATATTATAAATTATTTCTTATTAAATTAAATACAAAAGAAAAAAGTTTTATTATATAAGATGTGAATTGATTTCACCTATTTTAATATTTAAGTATTTTATTTTAAGTTAAAAAATAATGAAATTTAAAGAATGGATTTAGAAAACTCACCAATTAAGTAATTGTAATTGCAATTTCCAACAAGTAATTCATTGTAATCTACGAATTCAGGACCAAATAAATTATTTGGAAAACCATCTGTTGCCCTTGTAGAAGTAAGTGTTGACAAATGAGATCTTGTGTGAATACTTGTTCTGAGAGAATTAGTTGCTTCACATACTTAGAAATTATTAATTATCTTGGTATCTCTTTCTTGCAAAAAATAACCAAATTTTCCAAGCAGATCTTTCTTTAGTTCTCCATTAGCTTTTGAACCCTAAAAAAACAAATATTTTGTTTTTGAAAAAATCCTCAAAATGTAGAAAATAATGATAGATAATAAGTTACTTGATTATCAAGCAAAACTATTTCAATTGTCTAGCCATACTCCTTCGTACAAAATTTCCATAGTGGAATTATTTTGACTTTGATTCTCCATTGTTGTCTTATTAGTTTAAGAAGTAAGATGGAATGGAGAACCATTTTTAAGTGTCGACTTTAGTACTATTTTATTGTTTATGTTTTTTGTTGATTTGATTAATGTATCACATCAAACTTATATAGAAGATAGAAGACATTTAAACCTAATTTTTGGATAGAGTGAATGCGGTTTTGAAGATGTCTAAATACTTCAGGTTTTGATTTATTTAAAAAAATGAATGTAAATTCTAAATTGATTTAATTTAAAAAATTGAGTATTTTAAATCAAATATTTTAGAATTAGTGAATTTTGAAATTACACTAATCCATTATAGCAAAATTATACTAATCGAATGCTATAATCAATTACGAAATTATTCTAAACTTCAGAGTTTCAAAATTGTACCAACTTTTTCGTGTATCCATTTTAGATTGGAGGATTTTCAAAAATACCCCTATTAGTATGTACATTTTCAAAACATACCCTTTCCTTTGAAAATTGGGAAAAAGAAATGGTCATCACGGGGTATGTTTTGAAAAAAGGCATTTCGAAAAGGGCATTTTTAGTAATTCCACTTTTAGATTTGGTTTGTTGGTGAATTTATTTAGTTTATTTTATATCTCTAACTAAACCCTATTTTTGTAATAGTTTATTTTCAAAAAAGAATATTCTAAAATAAATTCAAAATTTAAAATACTTGAAATTTTGTTAAAGACCAAACAAATAAATCAAAATCAATTCAAATTTAAAAATTTAGTATACTATTTTGGTATATACAAAAATAAATGCTAAATATCTCACACGTTATCTTATTCCAAAATAAATGTTTTTAATCTCGCATGTTATCTTATAATTTTGATTTGTTGTAGTTTTGTATCACATGAACCTTATATAGAGATTGAGAGACATTTAAATCTAATTATCAATTGGCAAATTTTAATATATATATATATATATATATATATATATTTGAAATTATTGTCAATATTTTTATCAAAAGGAATATAGCAAAATAATGCTAATTTTAAAATAGTTTTATTTTAACAAATCTGATTTTGATTTTTAAAAAATAACAATTTATGTGTTTTCGATAAATATTTTGAATTATTGTTAGTGTATTATAGTGTACCAATAACAATTTTTTTATCAAAATTAATATTATAAAATAAAATACTATTTTAAAATAGTTTTCTTTTAATAAATCCGAAATATGTAAGACATTAAAAAATTTATGAGTTTTCAATAACAATTTTTAAAAACTTGTGTTTGTTTGTTTTTGTGTAAGTTAAACAAAATATTGTTATCAAAAAGGAATATTCTAAAATAAAATTAATTTTTAAATATTTTATTTTAACAAATCTGTAATCTTAAAAACATTAACAATTTTATGAATTTTTGATAATTATTTTTGAAATCTAGTTTGTGTTTCCGAAATTTTATGAATTTTTGATAACTATTTTTGGGTTCTTTTTTTGTTAATACTAATATTGAGTCACAATGGCTGGCCTATTAGCCAAATTACTAATAAATTTTGTAGGCGGTGGAAATTGATCCCTGGTTGTGCATGTGCACCTGTCTTTTGAGTTCTTGTTGGTGTATTTGTAACAATAACAAAATATGAATATGTTGTTTACCAAATAAATTATCATTATTATAGAATATATTGTTGATAACAATAAATTACCTATTTTAGTTATCGAATAAATATATTTTTAATGTTTGAAAATTTATTTAAAATTTTGAGCAAGTATATTTATTTATTATCTTCATTATTCTCTTTTATGTTTTCGGAAAATACTCTAATAAAAATTAAAATATGATTCATACGTGATTTTGAACCTCATAAAACAAAAAAATAGTTCATAGTTTATATTATTATTATTATTTTTTGGTAAGATAGTTTATATTATTATGGATAATAAAAGATTACATAATAGGTAAAAACTAAAAAACTTAACATATAATATAAATATTATATGTTTAAAATTAATCACCACAAGCATACCAAAGAATTCAATAGTTCGGTTTAATTTAAGAGTACAATATAACCAATTCTGTCACCAGAAAGAATTCTAGAATATGTGAAGTCTTGTATCATACAAAAGATCGGATCTTACATTCATGCCTCTTATATTGTACAAAAACAAAAATCGTATGTTAGTTGTGTGGATAAAGATTATAATAATGAAAGTATCAATTTGATTTTAAAATGAAATAATGATAGGTATTGAATTAGTAAAATTTGTGTTAAGAGTAGGAAGAAGTGTAAAGAGTTTTTACTAACTTTGTATTTTTTGGGAAATTTAGTGCATAGATGCGTGTCTGAGAAAGAAAGCATATCAAAATATTAAAATGGTATAAAAATTTTATAGAAAGATATAAGAAATTTAAAATGAAATATAATATAAATATTACCTAGAAACCGTCATGAAAAATTATGAAAAATGAAGAAAAAAAAAGATTTATGCTAATTGTAACCTAAAATTTATGAACAGATATATAGGTCGATTAGGTTTTCAAAATAATCATATTAAAGGTATATTCTATAAATAATAAGTGAATTTTGGAAATATATATGTATATTTTTTGGAAATATATATATATATATATATATGTATATATTACAAATATATATATATATATATTAATACAATTTATAAAGATAAATGTAGCAATATTTTGTTTAGTAACAAATTTAATAAATCCAAAACATAAAATCTAACACATAACTTAAGGTTGTGTTTTCAAAAAGTTAGTCTTTTATGATATAGGTAATTAAATAAGCACTTGGAGGTTATTTATAGTACTCATTTTCACCAGCTCAAGACATGGTAATATCTTTAATAACAAATAGTTTTTGATTTCTATTTATCTAGATTTTGATGCATTACAATTTTTGTATATAATATTTTTTTGACTTGTGTCACTTATGTTTTCATACATGTGTTCACTAATTTTAAATATTTGTTCATTTAGGATTTTAGATTCCTGTTTATTTATTTTTGGTTATTAGACATGTATTCATTTAAGTTTATAGACTCACATATATATAGATTTTTCAACCCATAATTATTTAGATTTTTAAACTCTTGTTCATATATATTTTTAGGCATGTGTTCATTTAGATTCATAAACCATGTTCATATTGTATATTATTGTTTTCAAAATATTATTTTAAAGTTGTATAATATAATCAAATTAAATTAGCTACATTAAAGTGTTGTAATAATTTAAAAGAATTCCAGATTATTTATAGCTAAAATCTAGGGTATATGAATAAGCTGAATTCAGATGTATTTTTTTTATACAATTCCGAAATATTATATGAATAAACAAAACTAATTTCTGAAATCATATTTACTTTGTTTCTATAGTTGTAGTAAACAATTATAATTATATGGTTGTACGTTTTTTTTAAGTATATATACAATACTAGTGAATACTATACACTATATTAGATTATTTTCAGAATTAAAAATATATATATATATATATATATATTATGTATTCATAATACATATTTCAAATTGGTTGACGTTTCAATCAAATTAAACGTTTAAATTCAAGTTAAAAAATACAATTTAAGCGTTTAAATTCAACTTTGATTATGACCGTACACACAGTAGTTAGACGTTTAAATTCAGGTTAACAAAATTTTAATACTATAGTTAAAATGAGTAACAATTAAAAATAAATATTCTAAAATAAATGCTTATTTTCAAATAGTTGAAATTTTGTTATCATTAGGAGAAATTAAATTGGATTATATATATTATCAATTATAAATTTTTGGTTGATTAATAATTTCGGTATAAATCAGAACAAACAACTAATAATTTTGTCTAGTAACAAACTTAATAACTAAATCCTATAAATATAACATATTATTAAAGATTGTGTTTTTTAAAAATAACATTCTTATTATATAGGGGTATTCTAAACCAAAGTTTATTTGTTTCATTAATATACGAATCATGAAAAGATGATATGAGATGTAACATAATTTAATGTTTTCTAATATTAAAATATTAAATTATAAAATTCTAAATAATAAATTTTAAAGTTTAAAATTAAATTATAAAATTATAAAAATTAAAATAATAAACCTTTTTAGTTCTAAACCCATACGATAAATATCCATTTGTTTTGGGTTCGAAACGAACCTTTTTAGTTCTAAACCCATATTTGTATTAGGGTTTTAAATAATCAATATTTGATTTGCATTAAAAACATAAAACTATTAAATACACATAATAGAAAACTCAAATTATTTTGTAAATTGATTTAACATTTTTGATATTTAAATATTAAATTATTATAAATTTTAAAAAATAAAACTTAAAGTAATGAAATTAGAAAACTCAACAATTAAGTAATGTTTATTGAGATTTCTGGCATGTAATTCATTGTAATCTACGAATTCATGACCAAATAGATTATTTGACAAATGATCACTTGCCCTTAAAAAGTAGTGTAGACAAACTATATCTTGTACTTATGAGTATTGTTTTTTTCAAATCTAGTTGATTCAGATATTTAAAAATTACTAATTATCTTAGTATCTCTCTTGTAAATGATTACCAAATTTTTCTAAGAGTTTTTTCCTTACTGTTACATGAATTTTAGAACCCCAAAAAGAATATTTTTTTAAAATATCGATTAAATCACCGATATGTATATAAAAGAGTGATATAAAATAATTACTTGATCATCCAGCAAAACTACTTCAATTGTTTGGCTTTACTCTTTGATAAAGATTTTCGAGAGTTATCTTCACTTTGATTTTTCATTGTTAATTTGCTGGTTTAAGGACTCTAAGGAAACACAATTAACTTATATAGAGGATGAAAGGCAGTTAAAACTAATCATAGGGTATGGTGAATTTGGTTTAAAAAGTAACTAAATACATTATGAAAAATGATATCATATTTTGTGAATTTTTGTTAGTGTTTAACAAACCCAAAATTTGAATTCTTGTTGGAAATTTAAAATTTTAATTTCTTACGTAGATATATAAGTGTTAAAATTTAAAGCATTATTTTAAATTATAAAATCTTACGTAGATATATAAATAAGTTTGAATTCATGTTGGAGTAATTTCAAAATTTTTGGTAGAACACCAACAATAAAAGGAACTCTTCTTTAAATTTAAAAGTCTTACGTAGACTTTAATATTCACTTTAAAGAATATTAGATTTATTTAATAGATTAATAGGTATTAGATAATATTATTTTTTCAAGTGTATTATATAATCTTGTAATAAATAACTAACTAAATCCTAGTAGATCTAATAGAGTCCAAAAAAGCAAATATAACACATGACTAAAAATTGTATTTTGACAAATTGCATTTTTATTATATAGAGATATATAAATTATAAATATAAAAAATGTAACAATATTTTTTTTACTAACAAATTTAATAAGTCCAAAACTAAAAATTTAACACATGATTTTAGATTGTGTTTTCAAAAATTTACTCTTTTATTATATAGAAAATATTGCCAAATTTTCAAAAAAATATGTGTACATTTTATAACAATAATAATATTATAAATATTATGTTAAACTTCAAATCTTACTTATATATATAAAAAATCCGACAAATAAAACTGGTTTTCTAAGAACCAATTATTTCAGAGACTTGAAAGCTATAAATAATTTTAGTATTCTCTTATCTCAAGAGATAACCAAATTTCCGAAACAATTCTTTTTTTTATTGTTGCATGAATTTTTGAACCCTAAAAAAATATTTTTTTCTTATCAAAAAATTCAGTAAAATAATACAAATATATAGAAAAGATTGATAGAAAAATACTTACTTATTCATCAAGCTAAACGAATTCAATTGTTTGACCGTACTCTTTCGTATAGATCTCCATAGTCGAATGATTTTAACTTTAATTTTCCATTGTTGACTGATTGGTTAAAAAAATGAGATGAAATGTAAAACCATTTTTTGAATATCGAATGCTTATTTTCTGAGAGAGAATATTTAATTTTTTTTTACGTTTGTTGATTATAGATTGTATTGTGAAGAGTTTAGCATTGTTGAATTTTTGATATTATTAGCCCTTTATTTTCAAAATTGTTAATGAATATTCTAAAATGATGCTTATTTCCAAATAGTTTTAGTCTAACAAATCCTTAAATTTTGATAAAATTGTTAAGGTAGATTCGGATTTATCAAATCAAACTATTTTTTCGTGTAACTATAACAAAAATCTTACAATTTTCGGTATCTTCTAATTATACTAAAGTATATACATATGTGCTATATATTCAGTTTGATTTGAAAAACGTGTTGTTATCCTATTGATAAAATACGATTGAAAAATACCACATGCAGATTAGAATAATTATAAATATTTCTTCTATATATTATACTAAAGTATATACTAACGTATCATCTAATTTTAGACCAGCTCAATTAATTTAGGTATTAAACTTATATATTTGTTTATATGTATATATTTTAAATATAAAGTAACAATATTTTCTCTAGTAACAAATTTACTAAGTCCAAAACTAAAAATCTAACACATGACTTATTATTGTGTTTTCAAAAAGTTAGCTTTTTATTATACAAAAGATTTCAAATTATGAATTTTTATATAAAAATACTTGAATCCGAACTCGATCTATACCATATCAAACTATATCTGAAAAATAAAATATCTGAATATGCCTTAAACCAAAATAATTAAATTACCAAATTAGATAAATTGAACCCGACAAAGTACTGGAATGCGTCATAAATCTATATACTGAAAAAATTTAATCTAAAACCGAACCAGAATTGATTCAGTAATCGAAATATTTTTAATATATTAAATTTTATTTTTATTAGAATTTTTCTATTAAATTTGAATTTTTATATAAAAATTTGTAACAAAACTACTTTAATCTTATTTTGAAGGGTTGTTATGAACTTTATATTAAGTTTTTGATTTTTCTATTAAATATTTATTAGTTTTAAATTTATATATATAAATTTGTAACAAAATTCATCTTAGTTCTATTTTTAAGAGTTGTTACAAACTATATATTAATTTTACCCTAAGGTTTATAACACTGTCAAAATGAAAGTATTTCCCGCTTTAATATATAAGATGTATTAGTATTACCAGAAAAATATTATTTGCTTAAGGTAAAAACAAAAGGGAAAAAGATCAAAACTAAGCGAACTTTTTATATCAGGCCGATTCCTACACGAATTTAATGGTCCAGCTAAAATCTTGGTTTTGTGTTTAAAAACTCAGATTATATATATAAATTTCTCACTTTCGACCAAAATCTACATTGACGGTTAACTTTATCAGTCAAAGCTTAAGTCTCCGTTAATAGATTCTGAAGCGACACGTATATAACCGATTTAGTTGATACGTGTACATAGATTAAAAAATAAGTTAATTAAAAATAAATAAAATTAAACTAAATTAATTTAAATTCAATAAAATAAAATAAATTTAATTTTAACTAAAATAAATTTTTAAAAAGAGTAAAATTAAATTAAGTTAAAATATATTAAAATAAAATTTTCATTACAATCCAACCGATTAAAAAAATTGTCAGTTATAGCTTGGTTACAGCCCGACTACAATCATAATTCACCGATTCGACACAAGGGCTCTTCTCTGATAGCGGGGTCTACGATCAAGCCAGCTAGAGAGGCAGGAAAAGGAGAGACATAACTGATTGATTGGACTATAATTGGAGATACCATTGTTTCTGGTACAGAAATTCCTAAATGCCCGCCACCATACGAACATGGTATATAGGATAAATATGAGGCCCAAACTTAGAAGTCTTGCACCCCCTTGAAATAGGTGCATGTATGGTACCAAGCTTCTACGATACCAAAGTCAAGTTATTAACAATCCTATACTAAGAGGAGAATTCGGATCAGCTCGGACCAACAAACTTCATGTCATAGAGACTAGAGGAATGAAACCAACTCAAACGACACGACCGATTACCACTAGCTGAGCCACCCCGGCTCTATGAACTACACAGAATGGAATGAGTTTTTTTGCATCCTATGTGTTATTGGTCTTGCATCTATAGGGTAAAGAGTAAATGTAGCTTAGTAGGGCCATGGTTCTTAATAGAGAAACTTGTGCCTTGATTTTCCTCCTTCCCCGCATCCATGAATGGAATGGGTTCTTGGCACGTCTTCATTCCCAAGCTATAAGCAGAACGTAGTTTTAGAGAATTGTAAGGGAAGTCAAACTGAGACTGCATTTGGTTTTCTCTCAGATTAAACTGAGAGTTATGGACCAACAACTGGAATTTCAATCCGGCTGGCAGCGGTCTAGATAAGACACAACACATGACTCTCAATTGAGTTTTTTCCCCATTTTATCCTCCTTGTCGAGAACTCTTCCTGGATTGCTTTGAATTTGAATCCTACATGTTTTCTCTTAAGTCGGCGGATTATAGAAGAGGTTTTCGCTATGGGAGGATTATAATTGTAGTCGGGTTGTAATCAAGCTATAATTGATAATTTTTTGAATCGGATAGATTATGATGAAAATTTCATTTTGATATATTTGAACTTAATTTAATTTTACTCTTTTAAAATTTTTATTTTAGTTGAATTTAAATTTATCTTATTTTAATTGAATTTAAATTGCAGGTGACTTTTACTATAGTGGCATGTAATAAGTCTAATAAAGGTAGGGGCATACTTGCACATTCAGAAATCAGGGATCAAGTCCCACTGCTTATATTATGTAGGAATTTGGTTATTGGGTCGGCCAGTTGTGTCCTATTGTTAACAACCAAAAATTGAATTTAAATTAATTTAGTTTAGTTTAATTTCCTTTCATTTCATTTAACTTAATTTTTTATTAATACTTTTTATCCGCGTATATGTGTCGACTAAATCGATCGTACACGTTTCGCTTATCGGTCTATTAACGGAGACATAATCGTTAACTAATAGAGTTAACAGTCAATGTAAGTTTTGGCTGAAATTAGAAAGTTCATGTATGAAATTTAATCTTTTAAGTATAAAACTAAGGTTTTAGTTGGATCATGAAGTTCGTGTGAGAATCAGCCTAAGAAAAAAAATTGCTTAGGTTTTGGCATTTTTCTTAAAAATAAAATAGCCTTTCAAGATGGCATTTTTCTCACAATATTTTTTTTCCCGCCAAATTTGTTTTTTACTCAAAATATTTTTCTTTAAAAACTTATAAGGCTTTATAAGATCTTATAAAACTTTATAAATACTATTTTTATAAGTTATCTTATAAAAGCTTATAAATAGTATATTTATAAATTATCTTATAAAACCTTACAAGGATTTATAAGATACCTTATAAAATTGTATAAAACTAAAAGAATAATAACAAATCAAATCAAATACAACATTTTGGGATCTAATACGAAAACTATCTTTATTTTAAGAAAAAGTAAGTTTAACTTTTCTATGGGTTCCCTCAAATTTTATACGATAACTTATAAATTGATTTTCTATAAGGTTTATAAGATAACTTATAAATTTACTATTTATAAGGGTTTGTAAGATAACTTATAAATATATATTATTTATAAAAATTTGTGGAATAAAACCTTATAAGTTTTATAAACTCTTTTATAAAGGCTTGTAAATTTTGTAAGCTCTATTATAAAGTCTTATAAATTTTATAAGCTCTCTTATAAAACCTTATAAATTTTATAAATTTTCTTATAAAACCTTATAATTTTATATGTTCCCTTACGGAAAATTTTATAAACTTTTTTATAAAGCCTTATAAAAAAACTTTTGGAAAAATTTTGAGCTAAAAAAAAATTTGGCGGGACAGAAATTTCGTAAAGGAAAAAAAATATTGGCAGGAAAAAGTTTGAAAAAATATAAAAATATAAAAAATAATAATCTAAAGGTATTTTGGTCATTTTCAATAATGACAGGCATTTTTGAAAATATCCAATAAATGAAAGAAATGATGAAAGTATTCTCATTAGAGGGATGTTTTTGCGACGGAAAAAAAGAGGGATGTTTTTGCAATTCTTCTTTTTTAAATATTTTTTACACATATTAAGAAAAATATTTAATAATAATTATAAATATATAATTGTATAACATAATTTCCACAACTCTATACTAAGAATAATTAATTAGGAATTTATAAAATTTGCATAGAAAATTTTAAAATATTTAGTTTTTGAAGAAACAATGAAAAATATCTAGAAGAAAGAAGTATGAAGCTTACTTTTATTCTCTAAAAACTGTCTAATATGAAATTTTGTAAAGTGTCAAGGAAAGAAAGAAGAACATTTCATTAGACTTTTGCCGCCAAGTCTTGGACTTTACAAGAAAAAACATTTCATTAGATTTTTGATTTGCCAAGGGCAAAAAAAAGGAATGGCCAAGGATTAAGTAGCCTAGTTGGTTTGTCCGTGATTTAGCTGATACCAAGTGGTGAGTTCGATTTCCACAAAGTTTTAGTGGGAGCAATTTGGCTATAAATCGGGTTTTTATTGATCTCATTAATATTAAACGGAATGAGTAAGATTGAAAAAAAAAGAAAAAAAAAGAATGAAATGAAAGGAATTTGAAATAAACAAAATACGTGAGCTGATAGCATTTGATATACGTATATAGGAAGAAATGAAACTATTTTAAAATTACGTAATCATTTATTTATTAGTAAGTAAGTAATTGCATAATATGAGTTGATTAAGGCATGAAGGCCAGGTGTTATATCAGTCGAATCATCCTCGCTGTTTCCTATTCTCCAATCATCATCATCTTCGCATCAGCCAATCCATGGCTGTTTTTCCATCTACCTCTTTCTCTCTCTAGCGACCTGGTTCGCGCCTTTTGCTTTTCTGCCTCCTCCGCTGTGTAATTGTGTTTTCTGACAAGTCAAAAACACCTAATCTGATCATGGCGATCGTGACGGGAGATCGATATCTAGAGAATCTTGAGAAGTTCCTTGATGATAAATCTGAATCGCTTATTGATGGTACCGATGTTCTCAAGCTTAATCCCGCTGGCCTTCATTATGTTCATCTCCGTCTCGAATCTCTTCGTGAACTTGAGCGTATGCTCTCCGGAGCTCCCGTTGACTATCTCCGCGCCTATGTCTCCGACATTGGCGATTTCCGTGCCCTTGAGCAGCTCCGACGTATTCTCCGCCTCCTCCCTTCTCTCAAAGTTGTTTCATCGCTTCCTTCACCGGCTCGTGATCCTACTCCGCTCTCTCTTATTCCCTTTTCCAAGCTTAAGATCTTGGAACTCCGTGGGTGTGATTTGTCAACTTCTTCTGCCAAGGGATTGCTCGAACTTAGGCATACCTTGGAGAAGATAATTTGCCATAATTCCACTGTGAGTTTTCCTCTTTTTATTTTTCTTGTTTTCGAATTTTTGCTTTGGTTTCGTGCATTTTTGCTCTGGCATTGAGTGAGGTTTTAGTTCTGTTCTGTGTTGCTTTAGGGAAATTGAACTTTTAGTATACAATTTGGAATGTGCAATGAACGCTGGAAGCTTTTCATGTCCTTTCTTCAGAGATTTCAGGACGCATAAGGTTTTGATGTATGAGTTTATTCATGTGCTTGCTTGTCGTTTGACCGTTTAGGAAGTCCCTGACTAATCTTTTCCAGGTCTCCACCAAATGTAGGATGCGCTACGGCATGTGTTCGCTAGTAGAATCGCCGAGATCAAGGATTCACCACAGTGGAATAAATTGGCTTTCATTTCTTGTGCTTGTAATCGTCTTGTGCTTATGGATGAGTCATTGCAACTTCTTCCAGCTGTTGAGTCGCTTGATCTGAGTCGAAACAAGTTTACAAAAGTGAATTATCTTCGGAACTGTTCCAAGTTGAAACACCTTGATCTGGGTTTCAATCAACTCAGGAAAATCTCTCACTTGAGTGAGGTAGGAAACTTCATGTTTCTGCACGTCGACATATATATATATTTCATTCAATCTGAAGATGCTTAACATTGCACTTGTTTGTTACCATCTCTTGAATCACTTAGCTTGTCTTGATAGTCCTTAAAATACTATGGCATACTTGAACGGATAGATGATATGAGAACAGTTTGAATTCCTGTGATGAAGATTCTATTTAGGTTTTACCCTAGGGACCCATACACCTATCTTTTGGACTATGCAGGTATCCTGTCACCTTGTTAAACTTGTTTTGAGGAATAATGCGCTAACTACATTGCGTGGGATTGAGAATTTGAAGTCACTTGAAGGCCTTGATGTTTCCTTCAATATTATTTCCAACTTTTCAGAACTGGAGTTTCTTGGAAGTCTATCATTCTTGACAGACCTGTGGTTGGAAGGAAATCCAATTTGTTCTGCTCGATGGTACAGGGTACATGTACTCAGCTACGTTGCTCTACCGAATGATGTAAGTTTTGGTTTATGGACTATAGAATCTGGTTGACAACAGAAATAGCACCATACCAGTCTCTACTTGTTATAAAATGCTGCTTCTTGTCTATGCGGAATTTCAGTTGAAGCTAGATGGCAAACATATTGGGAATAGAGAATTTTGGAAGAGGCAGGTTGTTGTTTCCCGTAGGAAAAGTCAGCCTGCCAGCTATGGGTTTTACTCTCCAGCTAGAGACGAAGGTGATGGCGAAGGAGGCTGTAATAGAAGAAAGGTAATCACCAGAAAGTTCAGTTATAGTTTTGTCTACAGCTTTATAAACTACTTGTGGCCCTTTCTCATCTGTGACACTAAACCCTAAACATGAAAACGTAAGAATATATCCAAACTAATTAAGCGGGTTTAGCATGGTATGACTTTTAAAGTGTCGCGAACATACACATAACTCAAATAGGCAGCTTCCCTATATCTTTCATTGTTTCAGTTTCTGGGATTGTTTGTGGTGAAAACAATTATTCAAATTTTAATTATCGTCCTCCTTTTTCCTTTCACAGACGAAAATTATACCGACTTGCATCTATCGATAGTGAGGAAGAGAGCACCTATGCCAATTCTGATCAAGAGACTGCCTCATGTGAACCCGAGACTCAAAGCAAAGAGGACAATATCAAGTCTGACCATGAAGCTGATGTCTTTGGTCTAATTAGTAAAGTTGAACAGTTGAAGAAAGAACGTTCTGTTCTTTGGCTGCGAGAGTTTAAAGAGTGGATTGATCATCCATCAGAAGATTTTGTAGATGTCAGAAATAGTGGTTGCAGTACTGATTCAGAGGAAAAGTACGACACAAAGAATAGAAGAAGCCCAAAGCATCATGGTGAAATATTGAAATATTCACCAGGGACTTTACCAGGTTACCAAGTTACAGATCTAAACCAGAAGCATCAATTTTTTCTTAATGGAAAGCCAAGTGAAAATGGGAACATGTCAACAATGGATTCAACTCAAGATATGACAGTATCATTATCACCCTCCAGATATCTACGATCACCTCCTCACTATCAAAAGGATGTCTTAAACCGACGTCAGAACCTGGTGGAAGAAATCTTACAGCTATCAGCAGATTCTTATTCTGTGGCATCATCTGATAGCATGAGCAGCTGCAGTGAAAATGAAAATTATGATTCCGACCAATCAAATCCTGAACTAGAAACATTGGTGGATAGACCCAGGGAGAATATGCTGGGATCTGTTAAAATTGGCATAAGCTTGCTTGAACCTCAACGAAAGAAGAGTAGCATCATACAGTCTTGGAGGATAGATGATTCGCTCAAAGCAAAGACAACCAACTTTTTTTCTGGACTACATAATAGTGAGCTTGCTTCTGGTGTTAATCAGATTTACCACTGGTTTGACAAAAGGAAAAACAAGAGGAAGCCTAAAAAGAGGGATGTTTCTCTACGGAAGGAGAATAGTTTCATAAACAATGGAGAAACATCTCATAGAAGTGATGTAGACATCAGTTATGCTTGTGAAGAAGAATATAATTCTGATCATTTTCAGGGACCCCTGACTTCGGGTTGTTATAGTACGAGAAGCACTAGACTTCCAGGAACTGAAAAATCCCTTGAAATAATGGATGGTCTAGTGGATGAATATTTTGCAACGACACTGTCAGATTCACGCATTAATGAAACTTGTAGGGTTTATGTTAGTTGTGATTGTATACTACAGCAAGATTCAACCTACAAGCAACGGTAAGTTTTGTTCCCTCTACTCCTCTGGTTCTAGGTGAATAGAAAGCAATCTGAGTCCCTTCTATGGACATGACAAGTAAATTAGAAAGCCACTGGGATTGCGTAAATATTTCTCTAGTATTGGTACGCAATATGAAAAATTTGTCGATGGAATGAGAGCAAGATGTGTTTAGTTCCCTTATAATTCACATGCAACAAAATATTTGTTCTTAGAAGCCATTTGCAAGGATGATTTTCCCCTGACAGTACTCTATAATTGCAGGAAAGTAGTGTTGCTGCTGAGTAGCCAAGAAAAACTGTATGTGCTGCTTGTGGGAGTCTCTAATGATTCACAAGGTTAGACTGATCTTCCTCGTCTTTCTCATTCACACTTTATGCCCAAATGTGAATGCTATGTCGATGTCGACTTACTTTTGGTTTACCCGATGTCTGCAGAGAGCAGTGTAAGTTTATTGCATTCACATATGATCGAAGATATACAAGATGTCTCAATTGGTCTAGGACTTCAGGTTGTGAGGTTAGTCTTTTACGTTTCCACTTTTAAATTTGATTATGTGCTCATGTCCCTAACCTCTATTTACCACTGGTTTAGGCTACGCTTTAAAGAGGATGCAGAGTACATTTTCATGACGGGAAGCATTGAAAAAACAGCAGTTTTACTTAATATCATTGATTTCTTGGATTCTCAGGCTACAGAGTGTAAGGGGTCCTTCGGAAGGTTAGTTATTTACATATTTTACTTCTGCTCTTTTACTATTGCTTCATCTGTTTTCTGATTTACATGCATTGAAACTTAAATGGCAGGTTGGAAAATGTACAAGTGGAATGTTTTGAGAAAGAAATATGTAGTGGTCTGAAGCTGAGTATATACCAGTATAATGTTCTCCATTTTCAGAGCAGCACTCATGGAGGTATATTCTCTGTGGCATACATATAATTTGATTAGAAATGGTTCACTTCTAACTCCACATGCCAGTTTTCCCCTCAAAGAATAAGTGAATGTAGACCTGATAGTGTAAAGGTTTTGTCGACTTAGTCATTAGACCAGATCTAGATCATTCATCCGTAGTGTGTAAGCCATTCACGATACACTGCTGCCCTTTAATGTTCTCTTTTGTATATTTTATTATGATACTAGACGTATTAATCTTCGTAGTCAATAAAGATTCTATGAAGTACATTGGCAACATGGAGCCTGCAAATCTCATGTTTTGGGGCTAGGCACTGCAACTCAAAAAATTATTTGTACGGATTAGAATATCCTAGTGTAATAAAAGCAGATTAGTAGATACACTTTATGAAGCTCAAGCCAATTGAGGACGTTTAATTCTTTTAATAGGTTACTACTAGCTTTGTTTACTACACTGTTAATGAATCTTCCTCTGTCAAACTGAACAGAAGGGGCATGGCTTCCACGGTCGATCTTTGTGGCGGATGGACATATCTTTATATGCAATGAAGACTTCAGGCAGCTGAGCTCTCTGCGGACATATGCTTCTTCTGCTCCATATTTTTCACTTGACTCAAGCTGCTCCATCTCTGACATATTTGAGATGGTATTTAACTTGTTGATTTTCCCCGTTTTTCTTTCAATTATGTTATTTTTTCTCCAGTTAATCATGTTCAAACCTGGGTACCATCCAGATTATTGAATCGCAAGGAAGCCCGTGCTTGTCACTGAACGTCAAGCAGAAGGATTGCACATCTCAAAACAGACGAAACAGGACAGTAAATTCAGTAACATGGAAGCTCAAGTTATACAGCACCGAGTGTGTATTCAAATTTGTGGCTCTAGTCAATGGACTCCACCCGGATTCGTCAGAATTTCCATTGCACGTAAGGCATATCGGCTGAGAGATAAGTCGTAAATTGTTAGTAACTTAATATATATCGTAATTTCATATTCATTTGATTAAATTGTTCATGAGTTTTGAATGATTTTTGTAAANGATTTTTTTAAAAAAAAAAAAAAAAAAAAAAAAGTAGCCTTTGAGGCTCTTGTGGTGTGTTTAATATATTCATCGATTTGTATATTATTTGTATACTACGATTCATATAACAAACATGAAGGAGGAATCAACAAAATCAGAATGTTTCCTGATAAAATCACATAGAAAGCCTGTGGTGTGATTCTATTTTAAAGTTTTGCAAGTGATGGAACATTAGAATGGAGCAAAGAGAAGCTTAGTCAACTAGTCCTCTTCTCTTCATCAACTTGTTCCATCAATGCCTCTAACTCTGCCTCCGATAAGCTCTCCAACCGTTTCTGCTCATCACCAAACCAACCATATTTGTTAAATACTGTTTGGTGAAAAGCACAACGTAAAATTAAAAAAAACAGAAACTTTCTACAGGTGAAGCACAACAAACCTGCATGACTTGAGACTCGTAGTCGCGAAGTTGCTGGGCATAAGTCATCTCTTTGTTACCGACTCGAAAGATATAAGTCGAAATCCAACCCAAAGTCAAACCCAGAACCAGTATCAGCTGTACCGCATTACCTGCTTGCAATGGATCTACTCCCACATACTGCCCCATTTCACAATTCACATATACTCTCATCAGATAAAGAACATAATAATATTCATTATGATATCTAATTATATATTAGGTAAGTGAATTACCTCAAGTCCACTCTCTAATCCTACACCAAGTGCAGTCACTCCCACTCCTATCAATATAACATCCTTTCTCGTGTATCCAAACGGCGTCGTCTACAACACAATTGAGTTTGCTTTAGGACATAAGACACAGTACTGCTACTACTATGGTGATGATGATGTATATTTTGAAGAGCTTGAAATCAAAACCTTGGTCTTTGTGGCAGAATTTTCTTCAGTTTCAGTAGAGTTTGAGCTAACTCTACATCTCATTCTTTGTTTCTCTCTCGTTTCTACAGATGATGATGATGATGGCAATCCATGTCCCCTGAATCTTATATATAAGATTTTCTTCGCAGATCTGAATCCTACAAGAGAGTTTTACCATCGCTTCAGCTGCTAAAATACTATGGAAAACGATTATTGGGAAGATTCATCAATACTATAGTCAAAACCTGTGATTCGCCGCCCAACCACCGGACCACCCCGTACGGCCGCTGACAGAACCTCCTGATTTCTGCATAGGTTTGAAATTCCGTACGATAGAGAAGCCATTTCTGTGTGTTGTAACCCACAAGACGTGGTTACATGTAAAAAAAATTGAAACACGAGAAAGTGAAGAAGAAAGAGGCACGAAGCGATTAGAGCGAGAGAGAGACGAATGGTTGATATTTATTCATATATTATTTGGATTTTTATTTTTATTCTTTTGGACTTGGACTCTGATCAATTGTTTTAGAAGATATGAAAATTTATAACACTAGAAAACCGGTTCAGTTTGGTTTTTATTAAACATTAAACAAGGAGCAACTCACTCTCTTTTTTTCCCAGTTCAGTAAATCAAACGAACCGGTCCTTTATTACAATCATCTAACACCTAAACACACCCATCTAAGACCACCCATATAGAAGGTTTCTTAGTTGTTTCTTAGATTAAAATATATATAAAAATAATTGAAAAGAAAATGAAAATCGGTAGAAACGTTTCTTAAATAAGAAACGATCTAACGATTAAGAAACTCTGACGTGGTTAACTGTGATTGGTTTGGTTTGGAAATAGAAAAGATGAAAAAAATGGCGAAAACCAAATCTGTTTGATTTTTTCTCTCTCTATTCTCGTCTCTCTCTCTCGTCTCTCTCAACATCGCGATTATCCCGACCCAATCTTCGATTATCGATTTGAAATCGAATCGATAATCGCCGATCTCGTCTCTTTCTCGTCTATCTCTCGTCTCTCTCTCGTCTCTCTCGTCGCGTTCTGGTCTTCAAGATCTTCAATCAATCGCTTCAA
>OVBA01000661.1:0-59291 GCA_900406435.1 Lepidium aucheri | reverse complement strand
AACCTAACTCTACCAAACAAAAACCCTAACACTACCAAACAAAAACCCTAAATTGACCAAAATAAAACCTAACTCTACTATACTAGATCTCCCAGTAACACCTAAAATACTAGACTAACTATACCATACTCAACACGGAAACTAATACACTTGAAATTAACTTTACCATACTTGTTTACGAACGTAAAACCTAACTACACCACAAACTCACAAACAAATTAGAAACTCTATCATGCAAACCCGCAAACCCTCAAAACCGCGAAACTAGAAACCAACACTACATTTCAAATCGCCAGAAACCTAGATCTACAGACATGAACAAATTCGAGAATGCATAACAACGCAACTAGAAGCAACACACAACCCATACAAAACCAAGAGAAATCGCAAACAAAATCCAAAACTAAACGAAACAAAATCAAAAACTAAACCCTAAACGAAAACAAAAACGAGAACGAAAGAGGAAGAGAGAAGAACTTTATACCAAACAACCACAAGATGGAGAACGGGAGAAGCAGAGAAGAGAAGAAGAAGAAACAGAGAAGAGATCGAAGAACGAGAAGAAGAAAGAGAAGAGAAGAAGAAAGAAAAAGAAGAGAAGAGAAGAAAAATGTAAAGGCACGAAGGAAAAAGAGAAGAAAAGAAAGTGACAGTTTTTTTTGGGTTAATAAGGGTGCAATCGTAATTGCACCCTCTCCTTGTTTTTTTTGAAGCTATTTGAGTAATTATAACATAATTTGTGTGTATTTGAGTAATTATTTCATAGTATATAGTCCTTTTTTCTAAAGTGATATTAGTTTAATGACAGGTGGTAAGTCTATTAAAAGCAGTCACCAACTCACTATCACACATTCAAGAATTAAGTTTTACTGTTGGCTTATAACTGACCAGTTGTAGCGAGTATTAATAAAAAAATGTAGTCATTTTTTTTTGTCAACAATATAGTTATTTTCAAGCCAGATGATATATGAGAATAAATCATAGGTTAATTTACTCAATAATCTTGTATTAGCCATTAATTAAGTGAGCAGCCATAAAAAAGATATTTAATATATAACCAGTTCAGCTAGACTATCTTAATCTTAAGAACTTTTCTACCAATATATGTAAGATACTATACTATATTAAAATAGTAGTACTACTGTATACTTTTAACAGCCAATCAACTACATAATATAAAACAGAAACTATAAAATAACAAGAATACTGAAAGGATAAGGATGAGAAGAGAGATGAAGAAGAGAAGGATGAGAAGAAAATAAAAGAAAAGAAGTTTAGAAATAATTCATTCTATGTGGATGAAATAGAATAGAATAAAACTAGAAAATGTACTTTCTATTCAAAATTGTTAATAACATATTCAATTTTTATAGTAGTTTTTGTTATTTTCCAAAAATTTAATATATTTTTTTCAACAACTAAATTATTTTAACTTTTTGATCTACGAAGGAGGCAAATCGTTCACAAAATAACAATTACAAGATAAATTTCTAACGCATCTAGCTAGCCAATCTGCCTTTCTGTTGAAGATTTTGCGAATCAACGAAGAGAAAAACAAGAATAATTTAAATCTTAATCGCATGTTAATAAAAATTTCTGTTTTATTAAGAAAAAATTGATTTGACTTAATTTTTATTTAAAGATATAATGAAAATAAAATGGAGAAGGAAAGAAGAAGTGGAGAAAAATAAATAGAATAACAAATAAAAAAGGGTAAAATGACAAATAATTTTAGAGGAATATTTTGGTTTTCTTCCATAGTCATCCACTTAATCTTCTCAATTTTATGGCTATTCTTGCAAATTTCTCTTAAATCATTTTAAATATCATATAATTGAAAAATATATTTTAATTGCTAAAATATGATAGTGTTAGTTCATCGATTTGGGATTTAGTTTTTTTTTTGGGGTTAATATTGGGTCACAACTGACCAATCTATTAGCCAAATTCTTACATAATGTAACTAGTAAGATTTGATCTCTGGATATGCAAATGCAACTTACCACATGTCAGTAGACTAAAGATCATCTGCTATTAATTTATATTTTAAATAATAGTTTCAATGGAAGACATGTTTAAGTTAATTTAAATGAAGTTTTTTATGTCGAGGACAGGTGGCCAGTAGTGTTGTCACTTTACAAATCCTCAAGCTATCAGTGATCGATCCCTACCTACAGTATAAGGAGGGGAATTAAAAACCACTAGGTTAGTTGACAAAAAAGAAAAATGAAGTTTTTGATTAGTTCTCGTCTTGAAAAATATCGTTGTTGTTGCTACCATGTCTTGTATTTTCCGTCTTTATCTTCATAGAGGGCGTCAAGCCCTCCGCTGGAGAAGAGGTCTTTCTCATCTAGCTATTCCCCTATGTCGTCGCAACCTCGCACTCCATAGATTTAATAGTGAAAAAATTGAACCAAACACTTACCAACTAGGAACTTGATCTCGAATTTTCCTATGGGATTGTCTCGGCTATCATCATACCTGAAGATGTCCTTGCCGATGGCACCCGTTTTGGCATAATTTCATTCTAGGGTACTTCATTGGTGAAACACCTCATATCAGCACAATGCATGCTATGGTGAATTGCATTTGGCAATCCCCAAAGAAAGATTAAAAAAGTGATGCAAACTTTATCAGTTCCAGCATTTTTCTCTTCTGCATTGACTGGTTGTTGCCTACGTTTTGGTAGAGGTAAATCTGCAGCAAACCTTACCTGAACTTATACGCTTACCTATAGGTAAATTTCTGGAGGCTCAAGTCCATAATCTGTCTCAGAACTGATAATGGTGAGGAGTACAATTCTTTTGTGAATCACAAGGTATCAGCAGACAACTCATGACTGCCTATATACCTCAGCAGAACATAGTTGCTAAGAGAAGAAACAAAACAATTATGAATGTTGTTCAATCCATGCTCACTGACAGATGTGTTCCTAAGGTGTTTTGGTTTGAAACAGTGAGATGGTGTGTTCACATTCAGACCAAATGTCCAACTGCAACTGTTGTAAACAAGACTCTAGAAGAAGTTCGGACTGGAAAACGACATAATGTATAGTATTTTCGAATCTTTGGTGTCTTGCTAATGTTCACATTCTAGATCAAAGGCATGGAGGCTGTATGGTCCAAATCAAAAGAAGGTTGTTATCAGTAAGGATGTTGTCTTTAAAAAGAAACAAGCTGGAACTAGCAGCAAACTAATGCAGAGGTGAAACAAGATTCACTAATATGTGAAAATGAAGCACACAAAATTCTTGTGAAAGTGAGCCTACTAATACAAAGGGGGATGCCATCAGTCCTAGCAGCAGCAACATGACTATTTTGTCTTCACGAGAAGCAAGTCTTGTACCTGCAAAAATTCAAGGGAGGTGCTTACGTGAAAGAGAAGGCCCAGCTGGATGGATGATTTTGAAACATGTAAAGCACTCGATGCTATGATGATGATCTTAATGGCATCTCAAAATGATCCAACATTTTTCATGGATGCAGAGTAATACACAGACTGGAGAGAGACCATGAAAGAAGAGATTAACTCCAATAGAGAAGAACCTTACATGGGAACTAACTCAGCTGCCGGATGGACTAAAACTAATTGGAGCAAAGTGAGTATATAAAACAAAGCTGAGAGAAGATGATGAGATAAATAAACTCAAAGATAGGCTTGTGACAAAAGGATATGCACAAATTATGGTGTTGATTATTCACATGTTTGCTCTAGCAGCAAGGCTCAATACAATTCGCATAATGTTGGCCACTATAGCTAGTTGTGATTGGAAAATCTCCCATGTTGATGTCAAAGAAGAAGACTTTTCATTTCATTGAAGGGAGGAGGAGAAGGTACATAAGCTAAGGGTATTTCCAACAAGGCCCCAAAACATTAAAAATATTTGATATTTATTATTAGTCATTTGATTTGTATGTAACATTAACTTTGCTATCAAATTTTGTTTTAGATCAAATAAGCACACTAATATAAAATTAAATTTTTTAATATTGAATAAATATTACATAACATCAAAAACAAATATTTTACAAAACAAGAACTACATAAAATTTTCAGTCAAATTAAAAAAAATATTTAAGAAAAATTACAAAATTAAATATTTTAAAACAAACTACATAACCAAAGACAATTAAAAATCATGCAAAAAGAGACGAAAAAGACGAGTTTTGTCAATTTTTTGACATTATTTAGAAAAATTTAAAATAAAAAGACTCATTTATCTTTTCGAAACATATTGATCGATCAAATAAATACACTAATATAAAATTAAAGTTTTTAATACAGAATAAATGTTACATAACATCAAAAACAAATATTATACAAACAAAAAATGCATAAATATTTTTAATACAAATTACAATTGGTTTCTAAGAAAAATTACAAAAGTAAAGACAAATTACAAATTTTATGAAAATTTACAATATTCAAAGTTTTTAATATTTACAACTTTATATATTCATGTTATATTGTGTGTAATATTTTTAATGTATGTTTTATGTTTAATTATAAAGTTTTATAATTATTTCAAATTGTTATTAATGTTAGGAATCATAGTATAAATTGTAGATAGTTTTAAGAGTTATTTTCGGACATTTTCTCCTTCGTACTTACAAATGACTTTTCCTCTAGACGTGAAGAAAAATAATTTCTTCACTAATGAAAAAAGAAGTTATCTGTTATAGTCTATAGATATATAGATTTAATAATTACCTATATGTCATAGATATAATAATTATGTATACAAAAATATCTACCCTCATTTACCTGTATATATACATTGGCATCTCCTTTGTATTATACAACAATAACAAGTAAGAAAAATTATTACTACAACTCTTGTCCTCTCTTATTTCTTATCACACAATCCACTCTCTCAATTCCATCCCACACATCTCTCCTCTCTAGATTTCTGTTACAATAAGATATTATATTATAATTTCTACGTTCCTTTATTTTCATACTTACATGTTATATATTATTATAATATTTAAAGTTATTTTATAATAGTTTTCTTGTTTTTTGGTCACTCAAAAAAGATTATATAATCAGCAACATTTTTGTTTGTTTGATGGTGAAACATCTGGAAACTGACAAGAAAAAGATTTTTATTATGAACTTCCAATCCAAAATCAATTTGCAATGAGCAGAGTGACTTATGAACCCAAATTTTTCGAAAAGTGAATGAAAAATGGCTGAAACCTACTATCTCGAAGAGAACACAAGTAGACAAGTCACTTCTACAAAAGATATAGGTGAAACTGTTTGTGTGAAAATTAGAGTATGATACTATACTAAAAATCATAAACTTCCAATTCAAAACCAATTCAAAACTAATTGCTGAATGATTAACAAAAATGATACACTATTTAACCAAACGGCTAACTTCTTCTAATGAGGGTGCCTCAACATCCAAAACGGACAATGATGTTGAAAAATTTAAGGAGCACACAAACACAACACAAGAAGCACTACTAGGACCATCCAGTGCTCTTTCCTCCATCTGCCTAGGATTACTTGCTTCCACAACTCCTAACTTAGGAAGTGAAACCATTCAGGTTACCCCTTCACTATCAGAGCCACACCCAAAACCAAAAAAAATCCCAAACTCAAGCATACTTACCACTCAAAAAGAACTAGCCCTCTGCTATCACCACACGAGACCCAAACACAAAACACTCACAGGGCAGTGGACGATTCATTGAATACTAATCTTGACATCAACAGAACAAAGAAACGGAAGATTCAGGATGAGGCGGAACCGATCTCTCAAACAAGCAAGGAACTCTCAAAAGGTATGATGACTTTCCTTAAGTTACTCGAGAATCCATGAGTATACTCTGTTGGAACTGTCAAGGATTGAGGAATACATTGATAGTTCGACTTCTCAAGAAAATAAGGAAAACCTTTTTCCCTGACTATTTATTCCTCATGAAAACAAAAAACCCACAAGACTATGTCCTCAAGATTATGCAGTGGTTAGGTTATCAGAATTATCACATCATTAATCCAGTAGGTCTTAGCGGAGGCCTGGCCATTTTCTGGAAATTTAAAGAAGACCTCGAGATATTATATGGAGATGCTAACATTATTGACAAAAATTTAAGAATTGGCATGCATAGGATCCATGTATCTTTTATCTACGGACACCCAATCCCACACCTCCAAGGCAGGGTTTGGAATAATATCAGAAATATTAACAGTTTTAGGACAACAACATGGATTCTGATTGGCGACTTCAACGAGATCCAGAGTAATGCGGAAAAATGCAGAGGCCCACCCAGACAAACAAGGACTATGGAAAACTTTAAACATCTATTATTAGAATGTAACATGCAAGAATTCAGAAGTGCAGAGCCCAATTTTCTTGGATGGGAGTTCGTAACAACCAATGGGTACAAATTTGTCTAGACAAATGATATGGAAATGAACAACTCCGCAGAATCTTCCCAAAGACACATACACAGTATATAGAATTGCTGGGATCAGACCACCAACCCATCCTCACAACTTTTGTAGCAGACAAATTATCTTTTCAGAAGAGATTCTTTTTTGATAAACGTTGGATTCACCAGACTAATTTTTCCAATTTAATCAACACATGTTAGGCAGCACCTACAGGAATCAGAGACTGTTCACTCTCGGACCGAATAAATCAATGCAAGAAAGGGATAATTCAATGGAAAAGGAGAAATTTTCAAACTCTGCATTAGCTCTCACTTCACTTCACAGCCAACTACAGCAGGAAATCACTACGACAAACCCAAATCCAGGAAGGATATCACAAATTAAACTAGAGATTACTCACCAGGAGCAATGTGAAGAAGAATTCTGGAAGCAAAATACAGAGAAAAATGGTTACGTGATGGAGATGCAAATACAAGCTTTTTTCCATAGCAGGGTAAATTAACAGATACAACAAAACTCAATTCGTGGATTGATTGATGAAACATGCATTATGCAGTACCTAGAAGGCTCCAAAGGCAATATTGCTGCAAGATATTTTTATCAATTTTTTTAATCTTCTTCCCAACTCATCACCCATGATTTTACACAACACATACAACCGAAAGTTTCCAGTAATATGAATGATGCACTACTGACCCCAGTAACTCCACAAGAAATCAAGGATGCAGTTTTCAATATTAAACTAGACATTACTCCAAGACCTAATGGGATGACGGCTAGATTCTATCAGTAGTATTGGCATATAATCTCCCCGAACATTATACCAGAGATCCTGAGAGTCTTTGAAGCCAAAAAAATTCCTAATGAATGGAATTACATGAATATCAACCCCATACCAAAGAATAGAGAACCGTCAAGAATGCAAGATTTTCAACCAATTAGTCTCTGCTCGATCACCTACAAGATCATATCAAAAATAATTATCCGGAGATTACAACCACTACTTGATCAGATCATCTCAGACACGCAAGGAGCTTTCACACTCGGTAAACATATTAGCGACAATATACTCATCACTCATGAGATCATGCACTTTATCACATCAGGGAACAAACAACACCGTGAGTTCATGTTGATCAAAACATATATTTCAAAAGCATATGGTAGACTCGAATGGGACTTCATCCGTACAGTGCTGCTAAGACTAGGATTTCACCGAGAATGGGTACAACTGATAATGTTTTGTATCACATATGTATCATATTCAGTACTAATCAATGGACAAGCGCATGGGTTTATACAACCTTGCAGAGGAATTAGGCAAGGAGATCCTATTTCCTCGTACATCTATATACTATGTACAGAAGCGCTCACCACCACACTGAATTATTTAAACTCATCATGACACCTCACTGGTATCCAGTTTCATAGAGATGGACCAAGAATTAACCATTTGGTATATGCAGATGACAGTCTCTTCATTTGCCATGCTACTGTCAATGAAGCTTTAAGCCTCAGGGATACTCTACGTGACTACTCAGCTGCATCTGGACAGCTCATCAGTTATGATAAATCTACTATCTATTTTGGGTCCACCTCATCTGAAATCACTACACAGATTTCTCACATTCTAAACATTTCCTCGACTCAGGGTATGGAAAAATATTTAGGCATTCCTGATCCCACCAGTCAGAAAAAGGAAATATTCCAATTTATCACCGAGAGCCTAACTAAAAAGACGGATAATTGGTTCAGTAAAACCTTATCCAGTGGTGGAAAGGAAATACTAATCAAAACAGTGGCTATGTCTCTCCCTATTTACACTATGTCCTGCTTTAAACTAACAAAGACTCAATGCCACAAATTAACAAGTCTGAAGAGGAACTATTGGTGGAATACTGCACAAGGACAAAAGAAAATACCCTAGATAGCAAGGGAACAAATATGCTCAAGAAAAGAAGATGGAGGCCTGGGATTCAGAGATTCTGAAAAATTTAACCAGACACTACTAGGCAAACAAGCATGGCGCCTACTACATAACCCCAACTCCCTTTTCGCTTGCACATATAAATCCAAATACTACCAAACCTCTAGTTTCCTTGAAAGCAACTGTGGACCAAAACCATCCAATGGATGGAGGAGCATTCAACATGGCAAATGGCTCCTCAAGCAAGGACTTATTAAACAAATTGGTAATGGGTACATCACTTTTGTTTGGTTAGACAAGTGGATAATGGACATCAGACCAAGAAGACCACTTAGTCGACTCTCGCTTTATAATGTTAATCTTAAAGTATCAGACTTACTTCATACAAACGGTTGGAACATTGCAACTCTTCATTCAACTTTTCATCAAAGTGAAATCCCCGTAATAGCTTCGATTCAAATAACTCCGGGAGTAGAAGACAAATGGATATGGAGTTTCAATAATTCAGGGAAATATACAGTAAAGAGTGGATACTGGATGCACAATCATATTAATGATATGGGAAGTTTTCACCCGACCAGGAGAGTTTCACAGACCACATGGTTTAAACAACAAATTTGGAAATTACATGCTCCCAACAAAATTAAAATTTTCATGTAGAAGGTATTATCTAATGCACTAGTGGTCAACTCTTTACTGGCACATCATTCAATAATACCATCAAGAATTTGTAAAAATTTGTGAGACATATTTGGAGACCATCAACCACATGTTATTTCAATGTCATCCGGCTAAACATTTTTGGAGGTTATCCCATTTTCCAATGCCACAACAAGGTTTCCACGACTCCGATTTAAACATCAATTTTGGACACTTAATTAAATTTAGTAGGAATCAACAGATACCGGAGGAAATTCGACTTGCTTTCCCCTGGATACTTTGGGAAATTTGGGAAAACAGGGACACAACAATTTTCCAAGAGACACGAAACAACATCTCTTTTTTAGTCCAAGATTGCCTAAATGAGACTAAAATGTGGCACCAAATACAAAGGGACCAAAGCAAGCAAAAAACCATGGCTCGAGTAAACCAAACAATGACTTCCTCCGCTTCTACCCTTAACACTAGATATGTACTCTGGTGGGCTAATCACTGGAATAAGAATCTATAATTACACGGAAGTGCATGGATTATCAAAGACAACAAGGAGCACAAATTTATGCATGCAAGGCACACGATACAGGCAGCCAACACAAACTTTGATTTGCAGCTTAATGGACTATAATGGGTCTTACAATGTCTTCATGATCTACACATTGATTCGGTCACAGTCTATTTACAAAACTAGAACCTTCTCCAGGCTCTTTCAGCTCTAGACCAATGGCCTCGCCACACTCACAAACTCCAAAAAACTAAAGAGTTACAACATCAGCTAAAGCATTGCCATTTTAATCAAGACAGGACTCACCTAGCTTCTCTAACGCACTGGATTGCCCGCAGTGTGGTCCTTGAATCACGCTTTATAGACTATATCAGTACAGCATACCTAGATGGCTTGTTTCTTAACTCTCTTTAATCTCTCCCAAGTAAGCCTCTTCCAACATATACCTACAACTACCCATTTACACCTTTGCACGTACGCAACTTTCAACAACCACTTTTATTTCGATTAACTCTTTCATCTTCCTCTAATTTCAACCATTGAAACTACCACCTTCTATCTATACATACCTAGTTTTAAATTTTTTTATAGAACATCCTCAACCATACCTACATCCTCATTAAAACCCTATCATTCCTCATTCTCCCCTTTCACATTAACAAAGAACATTTAATCTGATCACACCAACATATAATCACCCCATAAATTCTAATGATTAGCCATTTATTCATTTTATTAAAACCCAATGATGTTGCATTTAAACTCCAAGCTATTGGGTCTTGGTTCATGGGTCCATGAACCTCTCGTCTTTAACTCTTCTCACACACTCAACCTTACTCTGCTACTACACACGCCTCACTCTACCTCAATACTCACAACCAATCCCACCTATTTATCTTCTGCATGTGGCAAAGCTTGAGGCAAGTAATGATGAGCTCTTGGTTACTACAACACATGCAACTTCTTTCCTCTACACGTGGCTACTTTTTGACAATACACCAATCAGAAGAGAGCAAACACAATTCCACCTAAAGATATCAGCTAGGACAAGGCGGCGCTACCATCTCCATGCTCCACATGCACAGCCTCAATTCTCGTGCAGGTGAGAGAAGACTTCACGGAAATGCCACTTGGCAATCAGAAATGATTATGTCGGGATCTCTAACTCAGCTTATATACGGAGAACACATCCGCAACACAACATCATTAACCTTTTCACTCTCACCTTTCTACCTTTTCTCCAATCACTTTTCTCTTCTCCTAGTATGGCGGAAAACTTTTGGATGGCGGCTTCACAATTCCATATGGGAAGAAGCGATGAGGTCATATACCTCCCAAACTACTCCTACTGTAATGCTTTGGAGCTTAGTCGGAGAAGCCTTGTTGCCAAACCAATCAACCCGACAAGGCAGAATCTTCTCGAGATGGCTACTCAACTTACCAAACAATGGAAGATGGATACAAGCGTAACGGGGAGGATCTTAGAGGGAAGGTATGTCCACTATCTCTTTTCATATGACTCAGATCTTATCTCCATCCTCCGCCTACAAACGATCAAGTTCAATGGATGGCTCGTGCTTTTACAACGATGGGAAGCTCATCCTCCTCCAGATTTCCTCACCACGGTCCCCATGTGGATCCAAATTAATGATTTGCCTCTTCATACTCTACTCCAATGACTACACGTCTCATAGCACGAACCTTTGGAGAAGTACTTGAATTTGATGTGCAAAACTACTCACTCACAAGAGCCGGTCTAATCAGAGCACGCGTTAACATCAATGCATATGATCGACTTAAGTTCTACAAGCCAATCCGCATGCAAAATGGAGATTGAGTTCAAGTTTTCTTCCAATATGAGGGGCTTACAAACTTCTGCATCACATGTCAAAAACTCACACATGAAGCCGCAGTATGTACTTACATCCCTACTCTCTCTGACTTTCTAGTTCACTCACCTCCAAGCTCCCAAACTCAAGAAGAAACCGCAACTCCAATCTCTCATCTTGAAATGGAGGAAATGGAAGGCATTGGTGAGTCCACTAGGGTTCTCACATCAGAGGATCAGGTGCAACCCATATCACACTGAACGGTTGGACTTACTACTCTCTTTGAGACCATAAGAGTGATCATCGCACAAAATGATCATCTCGACCACTATTCAGCCACCTTCGAGCTCGATCTAGCAACATCCGCTTCACAACAAGATGTTGAGGTTTTCATTAAGAGAGACCAAACGGAAACGGTACTCGGATCATAAGGAATCAACCACAAGCAAAATATCGCGATCATTTTGATTCTTTCACCATTTCGATGGTTCCGTAGCGGTCAAGTCATCTTCTTCTCCTTAGGTTGATCATTTCTTAAGGATTAAAAAGCCACAATTAATCTTTTGTTGAACCATATTAGTTTAAGTTTTTTAGTTTAATCTTTTGAACCAATCCTTTGTGGGAGGGATTAACTTGCAATTAGCTCTCTTATTTCCTTAGTTTGCTTTTTTAATATATTTTGGTATGTAATCTCAACTTTATCGTAATATAATGCGGGTGTTAAGGAAAAAAAACATTACTAGCTTGGATTTTTTTTTTTGTTGAAATTTCAATTTTATTGATCGACAAAAAGATTTACAAGCGTCTATAAACATGAAAGAATCAAATAATAAGCAAAACCAATATAAACTCTTCTTGTTTCAAACCAACGTCTAAGTAATGGCTCAAGACGATGAGGACTTCGATAGTTCAATGAAGAAATACGATTCCGAGTAGTTTTGTCTATATTATGAATTAGAACCGAAGAAGCAGACTCAGCATGTCCATGGATGCGACTTGATTGCTAGCCACGATATGAAGGAAAAACGAGGTATGTGTTGAGAAAACCAAATGATCTTACACCAAGATACAGAAGGACGAGAGATACGAATCTGCTTCCATGTTTCTTTAGACGAGAAGAAAGGCTTAAAATCATTTGAGGAATGCCTCCAATAATAAGAATCAGAACCAAGAGAAACATCAAGGATAGTTTCCTCCTGAAGTTGATGAACCAGAGAGCCAAAACAGCGCAAACTAGCAGAACTGTAATGCCATGTATTATCAACACAAGCCTCATTAACAAGGGCTTTACGATGCAGACCAAAAACACGAGTACCAATTGGACCTGTGATATCCATAATTCTGCCAGCATTGCTCCAGTTATCAAACCAGAAAAATGAGGAGCCAGATTGAATACTAACCTTAATGAAAAGATAAACTTTGTCCCGAAGTTTTAATAACTTTCTCCAAATCCAGGAGCCCTGCAAAGAGATATTTGTATCCCAAAAAGAGCTGAACCGAAGAAGGAAGCATTTAACCCAAACAGCCCAAAGTGAATCCGATGAAGAAACAAGCCTCCAAATTAAGTGATAGGCAAAAACTCTCGAAGATTCTTTTAGTGGTCTAATACCAAGGCCACCCTCAGATTTAGGTAGACACACCTCAGCCCAATTTACTTTAGCTTTTGAGTGAATATCTGGTGATCTATACCAAAGAAAGGCCGAACAAAGACTTTCAACTTTATGAAGGCAAGAACTGGGTAATTGGAACACCGAGCACCAGAAATTAAGTGTGCTCATAATAACAGATTGAATTAGTTGAAGACGACCAGCAAAGGACAGCATTTTAGAGGCCCAAGATGTCATACGGGATCTGATCTTGGAGATTAGAGGCTCATAATCACAGCTAGATAATCTCTTAGTAGTTAAAGGTAACCCCAAATATCTGACTGGAAGAGAATCAGAAGAGATACCAACATTAGATGCAGTTGCAAGCAATGCAGATTTTCCCCTACCAACAGCAAAAATGGAGGATTTGGAAGTATTGATGCATAAACCAGACATCTGTCCAAAAGTCTGCATAACGTTTAAAACACCCAATAGAGAAGAAGAGGTTCCATCAGCAAACACAAGAATATCATCTGCAAAACTAAGATGGGTGAGTCCAATTGTTTTGCACATAGGATGATAATCGAAGTGAGACTGAGCAGCAGCCAAGTTGAGGAGCTTGGATAAGATGTTATTGAAAATTACATACAGATAAGGAGATAATGCACAGCCTTGCCTTATTCCCCTTGTACTCTTAAAGAAGCCAGCTAGCTCACCATTAACAGAAATAGAGAAACTCGCAGTAGAAATGCAAAGTTCAATCCATCGAATAAAACGATCAGGGAGATGCATAGTGCGGAGGACAGCTGTGATGAAATCCCAATTGATTGTATCAAAAGCCTTAGCAATATCAAACTTTAAAGCACAACGAGATGATATAGAGTCCTTGTGATAATCCTTCACTAATTCAGTAGCTAAAAGAACATTCTCCATTAAAAGTCGTTTATTCACAAATGCACTTTGGTTCAGCTCAATAGCTTCAGGGAGAAGAACTTTCAAACGAGAAGCAATAAGTTTGGAGATAACCTTGTACAAGATGTTGCAGCAAGCAATCGGCCGAAAGTCTCGCATCCTTGAAGCATTTGAGATCTTTGGCACAAGAGTAAGCGCAGTGGCATTTACACCATAAGGAAGGAAATCGAATAAGAAGAAGGATTGAATCGCTGTGATGAAATCATGTCCAATGATTGACCATGCTGATCTATAAAATTCAATCGGAAACCCATCAGGCCCTGGAGCTTTATTAAGAGGCATAAAAAAGACAATCTTTGTAATTTCATCCGGAGAGATAGGCGCAATAAGATTGAAAGCTGCATCAGCAGAACAACGAAAATCAACCAAACTGGATAGATCCGGAATAATCCGAGTAGAAGAGTCTGAATGATGAAGAAAAGAAGAGAAGAATGATACAGCCTCATTTTTAATATCATCAATATCAGTGAGGACTTCACCAGAATCAGTAGTAATACTCTTGATAGCATTTTTAGCTGCTCTAAATTGAGCAACACGATGAAAGTAAGCAGAATTCCTATCTCCTTCTCTAAGCCAGCAAATTCTTGATTTCTGCCTGAAAAATCTTTCCTCTATAAGAGATAATTTGTGCCACTTGGAAGAAGCAGAAGCAGCTTGATCAAAAGAAGCTGAACACGGGGATTGCAGGGCTTGCTCCTGAAGTTTGCAAAGATCCTGAAAAGCATCATTTGTTCGCGTAGGAAGATCGCCAAAATGAGATCTATTAATATCTCTGAGAACTGCTTTGAGAGTCTTCAATTTCCGATGAAACATGTGTAGAGCAGATCTGGAATGAAACAAAGAAGGAGAATTGTACCAAATCTCTGATAATCGAGGAATAAAATCCTCATGATCTGCTAAGAAATTGAAATATTTGAAAGGCCTTCGAGAGCTAGAAATAGTAGAAGATAATTGGATAGTGCATCTGAGATGGCACCAGCCTCAAATGTAGCAAAAGAATGGGGATAAGAATTCAGCCAAGCTCCGTTCACCAAAGCACGGTCAAGCTTTTTCCCAATAGGATCAGCTTGGCGTTTGTTCCACCAAGTAAAGAGGGGACCTGAATAGGAAAGATCTGACAAGTCACAATTATGAACTGCTTCCTGAAAGAACCGCATACCAGTCTGGTCAGAATGAGTGATACTAGAATTCGAGTGTTCTGATGAAGAGAGGATCTCATTATAGTCCCCTATAAGAATCCAGGGTATGTTACAGCAACCAGCATAAGTATGAAAATTAGACAGTTCAGTCCAAAGAATCCGTCTGTCCAATTCAAAATTGGAAGCATATATGGCAGAACAATAGAAAACTTCATTTGTAGCTTTAATAAGGACCGAAACAGTCAACTGTTGAGCACTAGACATAAGAGGAGTTATACTCACATCCATCGAATTGCATATCCAAATTCGACCAAGTCGGTGGTGACTATAATTTGTGGTAATCTGCCAATCAGGTATAACAGAATTAAAGATAGCCTCACTATTACTTTCCTGCACTCTAGTTTCAAGAAAACAGCCAAATAATGGTTTGAAAGATTTGATCCACTTACGAACCACAGTATGTTTGCGTGGCTGATTGAATCCACGCAGATTCCAAGAAAAAAAAGACATCATGGCTTCCGTGAGGAAGCTTTCCTATTAGTAATCTGACCTGAAACAGTAGAAGAACCCTTCGACCGAGTAAAGACTGAACAATTAGTGGATGCTTTAAGCTCAATACTTTTCCCTTTACTCTTGCGAGAGTAATGAATAATAGGTTGGTCCAGGATTTCTCCTTCCTCCTGCAAGTCATCAAGAATTTGAAAACGAGAAGCAGGGGAGATAGGAGTAGTCATGGCAGCATGATTTACAGGTACAACAGCAGGTCGAGACTGAGAACCAGATTGATTAGTACGTTTAACCATTTTCCATTCAGATTGCAAATGCAGATCATCCTTACATTGGGACTCCGATACTGCACAAGCACTTGGAGATAACAATGGAGGAAATTCAGAGCCAGAGTTTGATAACAGGGAAGGAACCACACCAGAGTCCGTTACCACTGATTGTTTCAACAGCGGAACATCCAAAACAGCAACAAGGGAATCAGCAGGAACCGAATCTGGATTATCGGGGTTAATAGCTATAGCAGCCAATGGCACATTCAAGACAACCTGATCAGCATGAATAGAAGAGTTCAAACATTCAATATCTCCAGAGGGAGCATCAGAATTAACCACTGTATCACCAGCATTTCCCAGGATAGATTTACCACAAGCAGATTCAATGTGTCCCCACTTAGAACAATTCTCACAACGAGGAGGTAACCAAGGGTATGAAACTTGAACCTTAACAACTTAGTTATTTCCCAGATTAAGAGCAATAGTTTTGGGCAGAGGATTACGAAGATTGACATCTATGAGGACACGAGCCAAATCAAATCGTAAGCACTTCTCAGTTTTTGGATGAACCTTAATAGGACAACCAATATGGCTAGCAAGGAAGCTAAGACCCTTGTAAGAGAAAAAATCTGCAGGAACATCAGCAAAGTCAACCCAGATCGGGATGGAGGAGAGATCAAGCTCCTCAGTAGCAGTAGAAGGAGACCATTCACGAACCGCAAGGGGCACATCACCAATATGCCAATACCGGCGACGCAAAACCCAATCCCTAACATTAGCATCCTCAATTCGAAAAAGCACAGCAGTAGAAGAAATGAAGTTGACATCAATCTTTAAATCTTTTTTACTGTTTTGCCAAATGCGATTAGCAATAGCATGAATTGAACCAATGTGTGAAGCATCACCAATAAAGTGACCCACAATGAAATTACGCCATAGAGGAGGAGATTCAGTAAGCAAATCGGAAGGGATAGGAGCAGAAACAGTACCATTGTCAAAGGACAATTCAAGACCGAATTGAGTAACCAGGTTACTTGAACTACGAGCAGCAGTAATCCAATCACCCTTTCGTTTCGTCGAAATCGCCGGCCGAGGAGAGGAACGCGGCGGAGCAGAGGAAGAAGACGGAAGAGAGACCGCCATGGAAACGATCGTGGAGACCGTCCGAAGACGCCACAATCAAAAAGAAGCTCCGGCAAGGGATTAATCCAATAGAGAAGATTAGAAGAAAGAAGATCGAAGAAAAATCCCTAAATCGCCGGCAAGAAGGAAGTCGCCGGAGAAGGAGAAGAAAAACGAGCCAAAATCGTAACAATCGCACTACACGCGCTTTATCGCACTACACGCGCTTTTCTCCCTCTTCTTCTTTTCTTCTGCTAGCTTGGATTACTTCGTTCAACTTTTTCAAACTCCGACATCGTTCGTTATACACTGCTTGTGTGAACCACTGGTGTTTGAACTTCAACAACATAAGCACACATAAAACATTTGTTGCCCATTACGCATTAAAAGTAAAGACACCAACTGTAATTACAGGGAACAAATGATTCTCTGTATCAATCCTTATCTATGGAAATCATTTTTCCAAAAGACACTATTCCCAAACAATAAGTTAGAGAGTACAGAATCAATGGCAGTTTGTCCACCGTATTGTGTCTGCACCAACAAGACTTGCATTTACGTATACATGTAGTTGCCCCTATAGCTTCTGGATAAAGGAAAGGACAAGATCTGTATGTACAGAGAAGAGTTGTGTATCCACGAATAGCTGCTCGTGTCATAACAGCAAAAGCCATACAATTAGCAAAGTCCATTCTTAAAAGGACACTATTTAGAATATGAAGGGTTCCATGAGAATGCAAAGGGCTCCTACCTTCATGAATGAGCGCTGGCGACTAGGAAATGAGTCGATGAAACTCTCTTTTAGAAGAAGTGATACCTGAAAGAAAGAACAAAATCAAGCTTAAACATAATAATACTTGCATGTTGTCCAAGTTGATAAATCATCTTCAGAGGATAGCAAAACGTAGTCTTCATTCTAAGACTTAGAAATTGGACATAAGAGAGATGTTCTAAGCTGGAAATATTTTGAAGAGTCGATGAAAATCCAAACCTTATCATTGTTGGATTGCACATTTGTTATGGTGTGCGACTGTAGATTAGAGCAAAGAGAATTCAAGTATGACCTTAGGACATCCAAGAAGCCTTTTGCAGCATCCACCTTCAGATAATGGAAAACAATTATTGAAACTAGGTTAAAAAATAGCACGTTACATGGAAAACCTCCAGAGCAGAGATATCAAATAGCAGAAAAAGTCACAGACCTGCACATCAGTGCATTCATATACTGGTCTTTTCTTTGCTAAATAGCTTTCTCCAACGAGCTTGGAGTGATAAGGACTCAACGCATTATATAAGTCTCGATACTGAGGCAGCTGAGGCATACTTGATGACTTAACCTGAAATGTCATTAGAAACACAGACTGAGAACATGTGCAGATCTTAGTTATTATCCAAGGATGATATATAACTCTATCAATAAATCATATGTTGTGATTACTAAGAACTATATAATTTTGTTACAAAAGGCCACGAAAAAAAGCCAGCAACATGATCACTAGCAGAAGGTAATCAGAGCAAAGGCAGAAACTGACCTGGTTCTTAAGAACGTCCACGACAATAACATTTGTTAATTTCGACTGAACTTCACTTGTTTTGTTCTTTACCCCAACCTAAAAGTAACATAGCTTCTTAAGTAGCATAAAGAAATATTATACTGATCTTATAGCATAGGAATTGTGTATAAGAACTCACTATGTAAGGGACCGGGGCATCCAAAAATTCTAGCATATCATCTGGCAAAACCTGGAAATTAAAGCCAGCCATTCAGTCATACATAGATTACTTCCAGATTCTCAGTGAAGTCTCAGACAGAAACATAACAATACCGGCATTAAAAGGCTCTGCCACCTAAAGGGACGGATTACTGGAATAATTGATAGCACTGATGCTGCTAAAATTCCCTATGTATTTCACAGAAAAGACAAAACAAGCCAAATAATTATATGCAAGAGGAAGATGCAATATTTTAAGACTATAGCAATAAACTAAATAGATGATGTCACAGAAAACTCCAATGCGTTTCTTTACCAAATTAGAGCAAACAAATACGATCTGTTTCTCAAGCAGTGCTCCTGTTAGGATCATCAAGACCTGGAACGAATAAAGATATCAGCCGCAGTAACCAGAGAAATAATGCACAAACATCATCATACGAAACGTTGCAACTACAAGCCCACAGAGTTCCAACATATAATGCATATGGAAACCATATGAGACAACCATAAAACGGGAATATAATATTATGAGGAGATTCTTAAACATGATTAAAGTGAATTTTTAATCTCTCTTTGGTATATGAATCACCATCACAGAAACCACATAGTCAGGTCATCATGAAAAGAAAATAGGAAAAACCAATCACATTGTCAAGCCTCATTGATCCACATAATGAAGCAACAGCCCATGTTGATAATGCAGCTGCTTCTTCCTCAGCCATGAGCGCGGTGTGTGCCTGAAGTCCAAGGAAGATAAGTGTCACTTGAAGATCATATAAAGCTTTCCAGATGTAAAAATGAGCAATATTATATAATTGTCAGATATGATGGGACGATACCTCCGCGAGTTCTAGACTAGTGCTGCATGATCTTAGGTCAAGTGCTGATCCAGGAGAATGCAATGCCACTTCATCAGGTCTATGATATTCAACGGGATGAAGATGCTCCAAAGGATGAAATGTAATAGTTGAACCTCTTGGTGGGCATTTTAATTGGTAATACTCACATAGTATTTGCAACGACCCATTTTTTTTGAACTGAAAGATATTTGTTAAGTTAGAGTATTAGGAGTAAGATGACGAGAAACACATCTGAAACTTCAAAGAAAGGAAAGTAGACAAACCTTTGCCCATTCAAGGATGTCAAGATAACAGCTTCTATCATCTTGGCCAGAAATGGATGCTTCATTTGTCTCACTATCATCTGCATTTGTCCTACAATGCTTCTTCTCACAAGGAGCAGGCTCAAAACTGCAAAAAGAAAGTTATATGCTTAGCAGAAATTTCCAAAGAAAAACCAGATCATCACAAGCCCTCTTATAGAGATCCGAAATTTGGCTAACAACTAATGCATTGTGATTTAAGGTTTCAGTGTGCACGAATCTTTTGATCTACACCTAATACTTTGCATATGTATTGAACACGATCATGGTAAGCTTATGAGCACTGTTAGATTTGATAACTATGATTGTAGATAGTATATATAGAAGGGAAAATGATTACGGCTCTTGGACAATTAGTGAGTGAGAGCCTTTATGGGTAAGGGAGAGATTAGAGACTCCATAACAGACCCTAGATCTTATTATTCTTCATTGTTCAGTAATAAAGAGAGATAGGATCATTGATCTTATCATACGCCATAGAGTTTGATGAAAGATGAGTTACCAATTTTTTTAAAAAAATAGACTAGGGTAAAGGGATTGCTTGTTATGCGAGAAAACAAGTAAATGAAGTGATTTTGACGATGTACCTAGTGCTAGAGTCAGAGATCTCATCCAGAAAAGGGCACCGAAGAAGGGGGCCAGGATCTGGTGAACAACTTTCTCTGGCTTGCTTTATAATTGCCAAGGAATCATCAGTTGTGCCGACATGGTTGCTAGAGTCAAAACCAGATGTATCCTCAACAATTTTCTTTAGTGGATCCAAGTTGGGATCAACTTTCTCATCCACCTCACAAGTCCCATTATCTGAGATTCCTTCAGCTTCAGGAAGTTCTGAACCTTCTTCAACAGTTTGTTCTTTTGTGTCCTCAGAGTCTCTTTGTTGGAGTAATAAATCATTTGAGCTTTCACCATTGCTGAACTCTGTTGAGGGTTCTAAAGATGCACAACTGATGCCACTCAGCAAATGCTCCAGTCTTTCTTCCAAGAAAATGCTACATCAAAAGAAATATCAGTGTGAGGACGACTTCAAAATGCAAACATTGCAACAAGGATTTGAAGCTGTTTCTGTGGGATGATAAAACATATGCCACGATAGATTCTGTTTATGTCACACTAGAATAGTCTAAATTGCATGAAGGCAACCAAAATTTCAGACGCAAGTCCATACACACCTATTTAACACACCAAAGTGCAATTCAAAAAAAGGCAGCCTGGTAAGGATGCAATAACATCTGCGAGTTGTCAGAACATAGCGAGTTAATGATGAGCAAGCAGGTTGTTTATCCAGAACCGCAGAAAGCAATCTGGAGGGTTTGTTGACTATTTCTTCCACTAGTACGCAACATCCATACAAAGTCGAATTATCAGCAACCTGAAGGGAAAATATCACAAAATGACTCATCCATAAAGAAAAGCTATAGTATAATAAAGTTTTAAAACAAATGAGATAGTCCGGCCACAACTGGTTACCTGTAACCTAAATACAAATGAAAGGTCACTAGGTCTAAGATGTTCCTGCAAAATTAGCATCACCGCGAAAAACTTTAGTGGATAACTTCTTAGACAGGTCTTATCTTTGTGATTTGAAGTTAACAATCTACAATATTATCACAATATCACTGCATTAAAACAAGTACAAAGATCAAATATTACATCTACACTCCACATCAGGCAAGTACCTGACTGAGAATGATCTCATTCAACTCGCTCATGGAAGGAGTTCTCTCAACAGCATGGACCTGAAACCAATAGTCACCAGCAAGTTAAAAGACACAAGAAGTAAGAAAGTAAAATCATATCTTTCAAACATATAAACACAATAAATCATCAAGGGAAAAGTGCAACAGAAACATTTAATCCTCACATAGGGATCTACTGGAATATATTAAACAACACTTTAAAGAGCTCCAAAAGTCTTTGGTACGTACTAGCAAAAAATCATACGTAGCGAACTAGCCAACACATTTCGAGAAAATTTTGGCACAGAAATCTGAGACCGTTTAAAAGAAAGTCAGCATATGCATTCTATACCAGTTTCAGCCTAATAAGATCGGTATAAAACAGCAGAGAAGTAGTCACTTATTACATAGCTGAGAAGTGAAATATGTAAGAAATGAGGAAAAAACGAATTGAATACCTCAATGCCTCCAGGAAAGCAAAATGAATGAAGATCATTGTATTTAATTGGAGGCTGCTTATCGGGAGGGTACACTAGTAAGACCTGAAAATAAATCCTTAGCAGCTAGCAGATGAAAACCTATATATTTTCTAATGATACCTTACCTGAGGCTCGAGACCGGGTTCTACACGGGAATAATTCTGAGAAACCAGTGCACTTAACAATCTCCCAGAAGAACCTTCAGATATCCGTGCAATGTACTGCTTCTCAAGTGCTTGAATATCACAATTAGGATGAAGTCCTACCACAACAACGCTTTCAAAAAGCCTTGATGGATCTTTCAATGGCTTTTGATCCTGTTTGAGATAATTTAGTAACAAAAATGTTTATTGATCCATCCTTCATAGTTACTTTCTCATTAAAGAGATTGGCAGTTCAATTTTTCAAACACGTACCAAATATTGCACCTGAAATTTCGCCCACTGACGCTTTTGGCTGGTCAAAACCTCAGGATTGTACATGACACTCTTCGTTTTAGGAGTTTCATACAAGTTTTTAACTGCTTTCGACACTTGCCTCTGTAACCTTTCAAGAGGGCTATCACTACTTTCATCTTTGGACGAAAAGACAACAGAAGGCCTCGGCTGGTTTATTGCAGAGGCTGCAGCAGCAAAAGCCATTGCAACATCTTCAGAGGTCTGCGTGAAAAACGAAGCCCCCCAGCTCGGACTTCCACTTCCTTCGTCATTCTTGGCCATAACTTACTTCACTGCAAGATATCAAATACAAACACACTTGAGAATACAAACAAAGGATAATCTCTTCCTAGAAAACAATCTTCTACCACAAAGAGAGACCCAACAGGTAAAGAGTCATCCTTTTTCTCAATTTTGTTCAACAAAGCTGGTCCATTTCGGTTGGAGTAAAAACAAGACACACTGACAACAGAATTTAACTAGGACTGCTGAAAACATTATCCCCAAGTATTTAAGACAGTGATGGGTAGGTAATGAGAAATTCTCTTCACTCACTTGCAATAAATCATTACCAACTTTTAGCCTTTTTAAGTGTTTGTTTAAGAATCAGCCAAACATATAGAACCCAAAAAAGAAAAAAAAAAAAGAACAGATGATTGCAGAAGCGACTTCAGTAAGACTTGAACCCTGAGAGATCCTTAAAATTAGATCGATGGGTGAAATCACAAAACCAAAGTAAAAACAAAAAAAAAATGCTAGTTCGCAAAGTTATCGTAATTACCAGAGACCAAAACAACGGAATCTAAAGATACCTCTGATAAGCTTAAGAAACTAATATCTGGTCAAATTCAAAATTGAGAAAAAGAAAGAGAAGAAGTCAGACGCAAAAAGAAAGGCAATAAGATAAAGAAAATCTCACCAACGAAAAACTTAAGCAGACAATTAACAAAAGAAAACGGTGAAGGAAGCCATAGCATCATCAACAAAAGAGGAAGAAGAAGAAGAAGAAAGTGTGAAAGCAATTGAAAGTAAGAAAAGAGAAAGATGACCTAGTTTCTGCAGAAGATGATAAAGAAGAACAACTTTACTATTGTGGATGATCATTAGAAAAGATGATCCTCGTGGTTTCAACTCAAAAATAAAAATAAATGGACTGCGACTGCGATATACAAAGAGACGAAATGATGGTCAGTTTTTTTTTTCTTTCTTCTTTATAGAAGTTTGTCGTTTTATGTCGTGTACTTATTTAGATTAATCATGAAAGAATGTGTAATTTGTCTCCACCTGTTTGAAATATTTATTTTCTTATTCATAGTTACCCCATCTAACACCATTTTAATCTATTTTTTTCTTCTAAAATTAGAAAGATAATTTTGCTTCAATGATTTACTTTATTATAGTGTAAAAGATAGAGAATTCCAAAAAGTTGCTCCAAATTTACAATAGAAAATAATGATCACTATGTTTTAGATTAAAATTAGAATACTATTAGAGATATTTTTCTCCAAATATAAGTCTAGAGTGATATTTAAAGCACCATTAGAAACTCTAATAAAATTTTGATAAATACTGCTGGCAAAAATAAAAGTTTAATAATTATTCGTTTGCAAAGTATTTGTCTTATTTTGTTACCGATCAATGTTTTATTTAAAATTCGAAGTTAAAACGGACGTTTTGAAATAACATTTATAACGGTCGTTCAACTTATTTATAGTCTTTTGAAAGACTATTTCCAAACATAAATATTTATGGATATTTAGACCGCAGTTGCATTTTGATCTTCTATTATCGCAGAAAATAAATATTGAATATTTATAATTAACTAATGATAATCGAGTCATTAGTTAAACCAAAGATAAATATACTTGCACATTCAGAGATCGAGTCCTACTACTAATAGATCAGTCAATTGTGTCTCGGTATTGACAAAAAAATGATAATCGAGTCAAAATCTATGAGTCACCAAATCACACTTCTATACATAACTCTAAAACTCTATTGATTGGGTATATGGATATGGATGGGTTGAATTTGAACTATGGATCAGATTTTGTCGTAGATCAAATATTGTCGATCCAACTGACACAAGAAACATTTATTGAATAGTAGTAGTAATAATAATTACATTGTTGAGTGTTGTAAGTTATTATATTATTGCATAATTTCTAAAATAATTATATAAAGTCCTAGTTACTAAATTTTATCTAATTACACTATTCAAACGTTGCAATGTCACCAATCAACCTTAGGTCATGAATAGCAAAGTAGTTTTTCGTTTTTCGTTTTTAGTTTTTAGTTTTTAGTTCTTAGTTTTAATTTTATAATTTTATAATTTTGATTTTTGCCCATAATATTTTTTCACCAATCAACCTTAGTAGATTTAGACATCTAGTAGTCATGATCTAAATCTTTAAATAATTTTCATTGCAAACTACTATCTCTAACTCTCTATTGTTGAGCGATTCCTTTTTTTTCTCAACCACTATGTTTAGAGGAGTCACCAATTGTACCCAAAATATAATTCGCTAAATAAGTAAATAACTTATTTTTGTTTTCGGGAAATTAAATAACTTTCTGGCTTAAAATTTAAGATGTAAAGATTAACAAAAACTTTTAATGTATAAGTAAGGGTTAACAAATTATTCCCCCCTCAACTTATTTTTTTTTCACCAGAAAAACATGTACTTATTTTTTATTTATTTCCTGTCATAAACTTTCTTATTTTTTGTAGTAATACATGAACTTTTAGAATTCTCTATATAAATATGTTCTCAATTAAAACAAAAATCGTCTACTATAGCATTTTATTAGCGATCTAAACATGCGGTTAGCTATTAAAACACAGTCGTTTTGACTAATCTTATTTGATCAAACAACATACCAAACGACATCATTTGAAGCAGAACAAAAAAAAATTAGAGACTCGTGCTTCTTCTTCTTCTCAAATTGGAGATTTCGAATTAGGGTTCTTATCTTCTCGAAGAGAATAAGTAATTCTTATGTCTCTAGCCGTATTATTCACCGTGAATCTCATGATGGTGTGCTGAGAAGATTGTGACTTTTACATCGAAGACGTCAGAAAATCCATATCGGAAGTTCTACAGATGTGCTGTTACGATGAAGGTAATTCTTGAGATTTAATATCTTTAAATTGGTGCTTTAAGTCTAAAATTAGACATCTACATGTGATAGAGAGAGAAGGATGAGCATTTGTTCAAGTGGGTCCATGAAACTATTATAGAAGAACTGAGAGTTTTCGAAGATGAATAGAAGAAAATATCACATGATGTCAATGACTTGAAGAAGGAAATGGTGGAAAATTTGAAAGAACAGAAAGCACTTTTCAGAAGATGAACAATGATCTCTTGATTTCAAAGAAAACTATGGTTGAATTGATGCACTCAACATTAAGAACAGTTGGTGTTATTGTTGTAGCTATAAGTGTCATTGGTTTGTTAGTTGGGAAAATGTAGCATTGTGTTCTTGTTGTCCTTTATGCAATTTTTTTTGGGTTGTAAGTGGATTCAAAGAAAACTATGGTTGTTTCGTTTGGTTTGTCCGTGAATGAACTCCACCTTGTTATCTAAACTTTGTTGTGTGAAAGATAAAGAAGATAAAGATAAAGGTAGTAGTAAAAGACATAACATTCATTTGTTGAAGAATATGTATCATTACACTTACTTGAACCAATGATAATGGATTAATGATGATGACTCATTACAACATAAGCTGTTTGTCAATCATCATCACAATAACCAAAAGAATTTGGGATAGAATGAATTCCCAGTTATAGAAACGAATCAAAGAACCCTAATTCAAAATTCCCAGTTTGAGAAGAAGAAGAAGAAGCACAGGTCTGTGATTTAATTTTTTTTTTGCTTCAAACTACGCCGTTGGTATGTGGTTTGATCAAATAAGATTAGTCAAAACGATCGTGTTTTAATAGCTAACCGCATATTTAGAACGCTAATAAATGCTACAGTAAATAATTTCTGTTTAAATTGACAGCGTATTTATATAGAGAATTTGAAAAGTTTATGTATTACTTCAAAAAATAAGAACGTTCATGGAAGGAAATAAATCAAGAATAAGTACAAGTTTTTTGAATGAGAAAAAAATAAGTTGAAGGTAAAATAATTTTTCAACCCCATAAGTAATAAAGAATATAAATCTTTTTATTCTTCTAGACACTAAAATCGATGGCTCTATTACTTTTCTTCTTCTCGCCGCTGATGGTGCCTTTGGCTACCGATGACAACCTCGTCTCCATCTTTTCTTCTTTTGTCTTTTCTCATGGTTTTTATGTCTCTTCTTCTTTGTGTATTTGTTATGTTATCAATAACTCAATGTTTTCTGTCAACTCTTAACTACCAAGACTGACTCTTTCATCCTTTATCTCTCAATTGTTCTAATCCCAACCTTTTGGATATGTACTTCCTTGCTTCCGGTAAGCTTTAGGCTAGATCTAAAGCCTCTCCGTCTTCACCCCAGTGTCAGAGGTCACATTTTTCTCTCAAAGATGCTTTGGTTGTCGAATATATCATCAAAATTTCATCTCTACTATCAAGCCGCTTTGACAAGTCCACGCCATCCTCCATTTATATTTTCCGACTAGTTGGAAATGTGGTTAGAAGTTGCCAATGAACTAGGCTTAAGAACATCTCTCGAGATATACATATCTTCGATCTCGGCGAGTCTTTATCAGCTTTTCAGAGCCTCGATAACTTTCTAGTGATGATGTCATCAGTTCCGATGCCACCCACCTCCTTCCACATAGGTGCTTTCAATTATCCCATGGAATATTCTTGCTAATGGACCCCGGATTTGAGCCTTATTTTCAACAAGACATTCTACATATTTTATACTATTAAGCCCATTAGACTTTGCTTGTGAGGAAACAATATTGCTTATGGGGCTTAGACAAGTAGATATCCACTAATTTCAAGATTTCAGTTAGAGTAGCTCCAAAGGGGGTTATTAAGAGGGGTTCTTATGAATTAATAAATTAAAATTAAATCAAAAAAGAATTATTTGTGTAAGACCCTTCTTAAATAAGACATTTTCCAATGGGAGGTTCTTAGTAAGTTTTTAATATTAAAAAATTATTAAAATAATAAAATGTAAGTAAAATGATAAGAACCGTTGCTTGTTTAAGAGTTTTAAGAAATCCATTACATACTCAATTATCTATTTGATTGGTTTGTTTTTTTTAAAAGAAATAAAATTTAAATAAAAAACTAAACTTTTGTATAAATATTAATATTCTATTGTGAAGAACTCCAAATGAGTATCTCCACCATTGGAGATGCTCTAAGGAACTTAAGAAATTTTAAGAACCTCATATGTGTCAATCTTATTTTGGAGGGAGGGTTTAAGCTCCAAAAAATAATTTGTGGCCTCTTCCTCATCCTGGTGGCGATTCCACGTATGAAGAAATCATCATCTCGACCTGCAAATTTGTTTCCTCTCGAATCTGCACCACTTGGCTTGCAAATCATCATCTCGATTGACAATTTCTCCGATCCCTTTTGGGAATCATCTCCTCCTCTTAATCCTGATTCGACCAAGCTTGCTACGACATAGGAAATTAGCCAGAGTCAACCTGAATGGACTGTGTGCGCTACTGTTGTAGCTCTCAAGGTTTATCTTCCATTTCCCTCTCTTTATAGAGTAATTTTGATTGCAGTAAGAAGATCGAAATCTCAAGCTCTGATGTTGTTTTCTTTGTGTTGTATAGGTTGGATCTGTGAAGCCTGAAAATCTGACTAATTCTCTGAAACCTCAATTTCAACTAGCTCAATCTAGTCTTCTTCCTCAAGGTGAATTTGTTGTTATCAGCTTTTGTTTTGTCTCTTAGTTTCATCATATGGATGAGTGAAGATAAACCTGTAGATTGGCTTCTCTATTTTTTGTCTGTGTATCTGTAAAAATTGTGATGCCAAGTTAAGAAATTGTGCTTGTAGAAATGGAAAATGGTTATGTAAAACGGAAAATGGAAATTGTGCTCGTTAATGGCTGAATGTGATGATTACATTTTTATTTAGAAAATTAGATTTAAGTTAAAGTGTAGTACTATACTGCCATAAACAATAGTGAGAATTATGAACATATAGGTGAGTCAACTATATGAATATTATAAGTCTTGTTTTAAGTCTCTCACATTCTAGTTTTGGTTTTTGGAGCCACTACTTGCTATGCAATACTATATGTTGTGGAAAAGAAACAGACATAAGCTTTTCATGGAAAAGAAGCAGCTTTGGTTGTAGAAGAGCTTAGAAACAACTTTAACACCGGCAGAACAAAGAGCTACGAGTGGAGAATTTCTCAGCTTCAAAACATTGCCAGGATGATTGATGAGAAGGAGGAATTCATTACTGAAGCTTTATATCAAGATTTTTCCAAGCCTGAACTAGAAGCTTTTCTAGCTGAGGTTTTTCCTATAGTTTCAATATCCGTATGTGACAACATTTCCCTCATCTGTGACAAATAGATGAACTAGAAGCCTAATATATGCTTAACACTTCAGGTCAAAACTTTTGTGACAACATTTCCCTCATCTGCACAAATAGTCTCAAAATCGATTGGAGTTGTTTTGGTTATCTCAGCAAAGGAAGGAAGGAAGCAGCTCTTTGCAGCTATGCAAAGTGCTAGTGGTTGTTTCCGGTCTAGAGTTTTGGTTGCGCGATGGCTGTAACTACACGAGGTATAAATAGGTTCAATTCTCTTGCAAAGTTGGAGATTAATTTAAGTAGATTATGTTTTGTTAAGTAATGATTGAATTTACTTTAAGATCAATAGTTAAATGCTGATTTTTAATATTTTTCGAATATATAATTATAAATTTAAACTTTATAAATTTTACAACTACATTTTAAAAAAAAATTTAAGAATATTAGAATCATAAAAAAAATAAAACTCATCAAGGAGTTCTTGACTTTCAACAAATCATTATTTAATATTAAGAACTTAACTTATGGTTCTAATTCTTGAAGATGATCTTAGGGTTCTTATTTTCAACAATATGTTCTATCATTTCTATTATATCAACCCTGTTATAGTTATCTACCGAGGAAAAAAATTTATTATATGCTTTAGAATGAATTTACGTGAATATCCACTAGTTTTAAAACTTCATCTAAGCTAATTTATATTGGAATAAATTTAGATCCCCTAATATCTTCCAATAGGGAGGAAAGTGTGGCGTGACATTTCTCTGTCACGGAGAATTTGTTTCAAAGCTCAATTCTTTAACGATCTCTTCTATTAGTTTGACTGACTTATATGACAATAAAACTCACATAAGTTCAAAATTTGTTTTGGAATCAAGCACGCAAGTTCAAAACCTATTCTAGATTTCTGTTTTGTTTTAGTTTCTCCACCTGGATGCTTTTTATTTTATATATTTCATTAAATCAGTTTTTGTTTAGCATAGCCTTCCCTCTTTATGCGTTATACTCTTAATCTTTAATTATTGGAAGAAGGTATTTGACCAAAAAATAATATTATATTAGGATTATAGCTACGTTATAATGCGAGATTTGATTATTTTGATTATTTTTTTAAACCATATTCATTTAGGTTATAGATCCGTGTTGATATTTTACTATATTGTTTTCGAGATGTTATTTTAGAGACTTGAAACCCAAACTAAAATTGATTCGAATTAGAGGAGTCAGAAACCAAAAAATACCTAAATAGGTCCTAAATTTATGTACCTGGAGAACCAAACCGTAAGTATATTAAGAACCAAATTTTAGCTTTTCCATGATTTTTTTAAAGTTTGAATTTTTATATAATATACACGGACCCAAACTCAATCTATATTGAACAAACCATATCCCAAAAATATATCCGAATAAGTCTTAAATCAAAAGAACAAAAATATCAAATTAGAAAAACTGAATCCGACAAAATACCAGAAATGGTACCTAAATCTATTTATCTTATGCGCGGACATGCTTGGTTATATGCTGACATCAACCCAACGATACAGAAAACTGCAAGGAATTCAAATTTGTTGTTGTACCCCGATCATTTCCCATCTATTTTTTGCTGACAATTCTTTGTTTTTCATTCGAGCCGATATACCAAATAATATTCAAATCAAGGAATTATTTACACTCTACGCTCAAGTTTTGGGACAGCTTATAAATCTAGATAAATCATCTATTACATTTGGGAGTAAGGTGTTTGCAAATTCTTGTGAAAGGATACAACAATGCCTAGGGATTCCAAACATAGGTGGCGATGGGAAATACTTTGGAGTTTCTGAACAGTTTGGTCGTAATAAACGACGCATATTTTATTCATTCAAGAACGAATTTATAAGAAGTTAACAAGTTGGCAGACCCGATATCTCTCCCCTGCAGGTAAAGAGATATTGATCAAAGTCATTGCCTACGCAATGCCAGTCTACTCAATGAACTATTTTCAATTACCAACGATGCTTTGTAAGGATATTAATAAACTTATGGCTTGCTTCTGGTGGGGGACTATGGATTCTTATTGGAAAATATCATGGGTACCTTGGGATAAATTAACTAAGCCTAAGAAAAATGGAGGCCTCAAGTTTAAAGATTTGTAATTGTTCAATCAGGCACTTTTTGCAAACCAAGTTTGGATATTGTCACGTCGTCCGCAAAGTTTATTATACCGTCTATTATAGGCTAGATACTTCCCTAAATCAACTATGTTAGAGACAAAATCACGGTCTCCTTCATCTTTTGGTTGGAAATCGTTCTAATTTGGAGGTCAATTACTTAATAAAGGTCTTCTGAGAGAGATTGCAAATGGCAATGACACACGAATTGGTTTAGATGCATGGATACTACTTTGCTCGCCACGGTCGGCAAAATTATTACCCCATTCCATTCGGGTACTAAAGTTTCATTGCTACTACATCCAAACACAAACCACTGGGATGAAGAGAAACTTAGGACGATTGTTCATGCGGGGGATATACACGGTGAAATCGGGTTGCTGACTTGCCTAATCAATAGCTGATACAAATCATAGTTCACAGCCTCCTCTTGCTTACACACTGGATATCCCTAAACTACTTTGGAGTCTACCTGTCCCACCGAAGATTCATCATTTCATTTGGCGGTTAACTTCTGGAGCTCTGGAAACATCGGAGAACCTACAAAGACGTCACAAAAACCCGCCTCTTACTTAGGCACGATGTTGTTCTACCTTTGAAAATACTAATCATTTATTCTTCTTATGCCCTTACGCAATGGCAGTATGGAGAAGCTCAGGGCTACCATTTCAACTATTGTCAGATACAAATACAACATTTGAAGATAGAATACGCATCCTCTTTTCCATCACGCAGAATACAGATCTCCCAGATAATGTTCGCTATACACCATGCTTTTTCTTATGGAGATTATGGAAGATTTGCAATGCTCTTCAATTTTCAAATACATCCTTTAAAGTACAAGAGACGTGGGATCATGTATGTTACGACATCACCAAATGGAACTTATCAAAACTTGAAAAAAAACGAACACGAGTTCCCACCCAAGAGACATTATGTCTTCTCGAACTTGGCAAAAACCACCAGCCTCATGGGTCAAGGTCAACTACGATGCATCTCACCATGCAGCTAGTCATATATCAGATATGGGTTAAATAATTAAAGATTCAGGACACTATCTATATAGTGGCGCATGAAATTTTGAAGGACGATTCACTGTATATGAGGGTGAAGCTTCAACACTAATCTGAGCGATGCAAATTGCATATGATTGGTTATCATCGAGTAATTTTTTTGAAGGTGATAGTTTAACCCCCAATCAAGCAATCCATACATCAAGCCTAAATTTACAACTCATCCCATATGGTAGTTGTTGACGCGTGGAAATCCATGTTTGATGAAGTGCAATGGTGCTACAAATCGAGAGATGCAAATTGTTGTGTTGATTTACTTGCAAAATACGCTGTACTTAATGCATCATGTAATTGGTTCTTATATCCTGTATGTCATGTATATCTACATCAACTTACAACTAATGACAATGTTTGATCAATAAAGTAAATTTGACGGTAAAAAATAGCTTTATTAGTGCTAGTTCATATTTTTCTAATCAAAAGTTGGATCCACAAAACTCTATTTATAGACTAAATCCCTCCCAAAACCTCAAACAATATTATATGGGCAACACGATTCCCTATAATCAAACTTGGGTGGAAAAAACTACAGAAATTGATATTTAATCACTTGACTAAAAATAATTCCCCACATCATATTCTATTTGAGTCAAATCATATATATACATAAATTGTCTTACGTTTGCAAAATCATTTCATCGTCTCTTAAGAGGTTTAAACCTCCGTTTAAATGGAAAAGGTTGAAACCCTTAACCAGAGAGTCAAATTTTGTAGTAGTGTCACTGACCTATAATTTATATCAAATTTGAAAGAAATCATATAAGTTTGATATTTTTTACGGGACACGTTCATCTGATTAAGTAGATAGAGAGGATTACATATCAAAAGACTCAAACAAAATCGGATCAGGCTAAAACTGAAGGAAAACATCGAAATCTTTAGAAACTAGACATCCACAAACAGATCAACAAAACCCCAAAAAGATAGACAAACTAAAAAAAAGCTGAAAAATCTATTTATGGGACACGTTTTCTCTATAAACAAAAAATATTTATATTTAATCTGAAAAAATAGTACAAGTTAATATGCTCCATGTTTTCTCTAGTATATATATATATATAATTTTATATCCTCCTAACTAATTGCTCAAATATTCGGTTGTATTTGCGTCTCCTGATGGTTGGTCGAGCGAGCTACAACAATGGTTAAAGAGTCTAACAAAAAATTCGACTCCATTTTATTACATGTAGAGGTTAAAGAGTAGCAATATTAAAGATGAGTTTAGGTATAGATCAAGATTTTATTTACAATTTGAAAACACCTATGTGAGGTTTAATGGAACGGAGAGAAATAAGGTTGCTGATGGTATTGCTTGGATGTCTCTGATCTTAGAATCATATGTCCCTAAGTTGTATTCGATTAGGCATGCGAGTTCGGTTAATTCGGTTTGGGTCGGATCGGTTTGTTCAAAATTCGGGTATTTAGTAAATTTTGAAGTTGTACCGAACTTAACCAAAATGCAAAAAAAATTGGATCGAATCGGATATTGGGTAATTCGAGTAGTATTCAATAATGCTGAATTAATTCGGATAAGAAGTAAAAAATCTGAAGAAATAGATTTTTTTGCACAAAATCTGAAAAAATTCCAAAAATCCAAAAATACCCAATCCGAGCCTATCCGAATTGGCTTCTACTCCAGTTAATTTCAGTTATATTTAAATACATTATATAAATATCCGAACTACCCAACCCGAATCACTATCCGAATTCAACAATAAAATATTTACCATATTACCCAAATTTTAAATAAATACCCAAACGGATTTGTCCAAAAAATTAGTTTGGGTTTTAATCCCAGAAATCACTTTGGGTTTTAATGTCAGGCCTATTCGATAGTACCGTGTTGGGTAAAATAGTTGAATGATAACAACAATAAACAGTGTACTACATTATTGGGCTAAATGAATTATGTTGAGATGTGTCAGTTTCAAGAGTCTGAGAGAAAGTACGGAGAAGAATAAGACCATGTACATTGGTGAACTCCTAGTGGAGTTCACAAAAAAAAAATATATTAAAAAATTTTAAAAAAGCGAACCCGGATTTTAAAAGTTCTCGAATTTTTTGTTTTGTTTTTTGAAATTTTTAATATTATTTTTTTTTGTTAAGAACCCCTAATACTAAGAACCCCTAATGTACATACTCTAAGCTAGGTGCAGCAATACATATAGTCTCTATAATTAATACGTGTAACACAACAAAAGCGTTGAGTTAGGTTATAAAAAAATGACAATTGTAGTGTTGTTACAAACAATGAATCCTGTTTTGTTTATCCACTTTCACAAATCTCCATGGCATAGCTGAAGGCTGAAGATTTATCTGTAGAATTTGACTGAGGATGAACAATTTCCGCAGAGTTTCTTTCTTATAACAGATTCAAGGAAGATACTGAATCTCTGTACTTTCTATTTTGCCTTTTCAAAACCAGTTTCTCCACAATCTTGAGCATTGTTAATCATCACTTTCTCTAGCTTCAGGAGACAAAAAATCACACTTCCTTTCTTTTTGCTAATTGTAAATCTCAGGCTACTAAAAATATTACCAGAAGTACCTCTTCATGTTTATATCCGTCGTCGCATTGTACCATCTTCTTCTGTTTTCTCGCAAATACACCCCGGAAGTGGATTAGCATAGAAACTCTCTTCCAACTTTGGGAATTCTCCTGATTCTCGGTTATATGGAGCTCCATTTCGATCTTTGTGTAGCTTTTTCACTTTAGTACTGAACTTTTTCCATGAAATTCTTCCTTCATCCAATGCATCAACAAGTTTCACAAAGCTCATCCTGCGTTGAAAAAGAACATGTGACTAAAATGATAACTATATACTACAAATCTAGTGGGGCTGTTCAGGAGGAGTATTTACTTGTCTGGATTTATGGTCTTCTTGAAGTCCTCGAATCGTCTGTGACCTTGAACCGCTTTTGCCATGTTCCCATCATATGTGTAGAGAAATACCTCGCTCTGAAGTGCGACAATATAATCTAAACCAGCCAACATATTTTGGTGATTGCTAAATGGACTCAGCTCTTCTTTGGTGGCAAGAGTTGAATGTGAGAAAATGTTGGGGAAGTCTGTGTTGAGAGGATCCATGCTTCCATTTCCATAAGCTTCACCAGCTACGAGGTAGATCCGGGAGCTAGATGGGAATTCCAAAGCCCTAAGCAAAAGCGATGTTTCCCTTGGAGTCAACGGACAACCACCCTGCAACCTTCTCTCTGTTCCATTTATTTCTTTTTCCTTCCAGTGAGCAACTTCATACCGCATCTGCCGTAATTCTTCGTCTTCTTCAGCTGTCAAACTATGACTGCAGCCTGTGAAAGCCAGCATATCTTTCTCATACCTGTAGAGGATGATACACTTGTATTTAAACAAAATATATATGGTATGTTCCAGTAATTGTATGAGCGACACACCAAACCAAATCTAAATATATATGACCCAATGTCAAATAAGTACGATGTTACATACAGACAAAGCTACTTGCCTTAAATGAAGAGCAAGGTATGGACCTTTGTTCTGCCTCATTCTAGAAACTAGAACGTTTCCCAGTTCCTCTATTGGAGCTGAATATTTCAACGCCTTATAATTAACTCGGCATCGAAGCTTTTGTACAGAATCAGGCAGGTCATTGTTAGCGAGCCGTGAATCAGTGTGAGTTAAGTACATTACGGTATGCTGTTTCAACAACGGAAGGACCTCTTTCTTGTAGTAACTAACCTGTAACAAGGAAAATCATTTTTGACCGAGGTCTTCTTGAATACAACTGTATGCAAATACCAATGAACGAGGGCCACCCTATAAAAACTGAATATCACGTAAGTAATCTTGACCTTAGACCATGATATGGGTGTCTTAACGAAAGGCTCGATTCCAGTTAATTCTGTTGGCAGCGACTCAACTATGTGAATGTCATCCTTCAACTCCTCAATGAAGTGTTGCCAATCAAATAGATCCTTAAATCCACTGCAAATACGACAGAGTGAGGAGATAAGCTATAAGAGCAGTTAATGAAACAAACTGAAAGTCACTTATCATGAATATGGTAGTGAGCTTTAATTATTTGGTTAAGTATGCTAAGAACAAAGATACAGTCTGTTAAATTACCAAACTTCTTTAGTTTATGTTAAATATACAGAGGGCTTAACAAGTTATTTGTTTCTGTAAGGACATGAAAATAATCAAGTGCCTTAACAAAGTTAAGAACTAGCCTGTCATCTGCCCAATATGAGCTGTGGTCAAGTGAGGGAAGAACCAAAGTTGCCTTCATAATTTTAGCCACTGCAACCATATCACATATCTGCATTCTAAAATAGTTAAACCCATCAGCCTAGAACTTATAAACAGAAGATAACTTCGGAAACATTGAGAAAACACAAAAGCCTGACCCCAAATCTCATTTGGTTTAATCCCCCATTAGCATTTATGAGAAGATAGCCATTAGTATTAGTGCCCAACTCTGCAGACAATATATATCCTCACATCATAAGAATTTAAAGATAAGAACATTCATTTGCTAAGCTACAAACAGGAGTAAAAGTTAATAGTTTGCCTACTTTTACGATTCCTTGAACTGTCAATGCACTGCGAAAAATTTCCACTCTCAGGTTTTGCCCATACACCTGAATACTGAATGAAGAGTAAAGCAGGATTTTAGTAGAAAACACTATTACCAAGATTTTCAAGATTCAAGAGTAGAGGATGAACCAATATAATCGACTAGAAGCAGTGAAAGGAAATATGATACTCGGGGCTAAGACTTACTTCAATAACACTGTGTTGGTCACCCACCATGTGTGAAGCAACCGTAACCAAAGTTGGATCAACATCATGTCCTCCATCTTTATAGATATAATCATGAGAGCTATGATCTAGTAGATTAACTCGGGGGATGGAGCTGGTTAAATCCTAGAAGAAAAAACACAAAGTTATATTAAATGTTTAGTCTCCTTCTCTCATCTTCCCAAGCCAGATAGATACTAAGCCACACATTATCAACCAGAAAAACACTTAAAACACTACTAGCATCAGAAATGTAAAAATCTGCAATCAAGCAACTAAACCCACCTCGAGGTGGAGACTTAGATACACGTTGACATTTGGGCAACATCGAAACGCAATTTATTAGAATAGAAACAAAGGCCATACACATAAAACACAGTTTACCAAAGTTATGTCAGATGTTTAATTTCCTTCTCCAAAGCTAGAAGCAACATAGTTTCAACCAGAAAAACACTAGTAGCATCAGAAACTTAAAGATCTTAACCAAGCAAGTACAAACCCATAACACTTCATTTTAAAAACAAAGTGTGAGAAAGAACCTGATCCGAAGCTGCTCCATCAATGACAGATCCAAACCATCCTGTAGCACAAATCTTCAAAACACCCATAAACAAACACACACCGCAGAAGACAAAAAACATCCAATGCCCAAGTTTCTTCTTCTCTTTTAAGCTAAACTCGGAAACAACCGATCCCATTGGCTTTCTCAAAAGACCTTTCACAACTCTCTCTCTCAACTGACCGTACGTTTGATGCTTTCTATTAATAGCAGAATCAAACCCAGCACTCGGATCTGAACCCGAACCAGAGACGATCTCTGATCTAGGTGAGTTAAGCGGTAGATCGATCTCGTGATGAACTCTTAAGGTCGTGCTTGAACCATTATTATCACCGCCACTAACACCGACGTGATTATTGCTGCTGCTACCTCCGGAGCCGCCGCGTTTGAATGATTGAGCACGACGAGTCATGGGACCGGAAAATCGAGGGCTATTGACATGCTGAGGGACGCCATCGCCACCGTCGTGATGGTGGAGGTGGTGACCCATTTCAAGCTCTTCTTCGATTGTTGCTATCTTTTACGAATACGAAGACGAAGGACGATAAAACAACAAATGGTTTATTTGTTTTTATCTTCTAAATTCTCAATTTTCAATTATCAGAGACTTGTTTGTTTTCTTTCAGATTCAAGTGGGAAACTGAGATTTGAGAGGCAATTCTTGTGTTTCGTTATTATTATTTTTTCCTTTTCTCACAAAGTTAATTACGTACATATTATTACATCAGTAAATTATAAGTAATTTCAAGTTATGAATCAGGTGTTATAGATGTTATTGACAAAAAAAAACCATTATAACTTTATTAAACAAATCCCCGTTACATTTTTTTCTTTTTTTTTTCTAAAAGTTCTTCATTATATGTCAAAGACGTGTGTCTAGTGGTAGAGGTCACTTTAGTATTTCTCAGACACCCGAGTTCGATTCCTCCCAAATACAAGATGAAAGAAGAATATTAGGCTATGGATCGGGCATTTGTCGANGAGTAAGGTTGAAAAAAAAAAAAAAAAAAATTCTTCATTATATTAGATAATTGTCATTACAAAATAAACGAAGTAGAAGCAAATCTTGCTAAAACATTGCAAAACAAACGGGTAATAAAAATCAAGGAAGTAATTATGGAAATGTGGACGTCTTCAATCCAACTCCAAATGAGCACTTTCAAGATTATTACTATTCCGATGAGAAGTCTCAATCTGAAGCTGAAACAATTCGGCTTATATTTTTTAGGTTTCGGGTTTTTGGTATCAAAAACGTATGTCTGATTTAAATATTTTGTTTTATTGGGTCGTCGGGTTTGGATCAAACCGATTTCTTTATATGAGATTTGAATTTAGATTTTGGGTTTAGATTTTTTTGCCTACTCCTGGTAAGGATAAACTGAAAATAGATAAAAGAACATACCAATTGTCAAGCTTTGATCAAGAGTATTAACTGCAAAGGTGTTCAAATATTTTGTAATACAATTGATCCTAACTGATTTTGATAATTTGTGTTCTTTTGACATATAGGAAAGAAAGAGTAATCCTTGTAAGATGCGAGTGCGATCAGAATTTTGATGTAATGATGGAGAAGATGCGATGAAGGAGTTTAAATGGATAGCATTTTGTGTCGTACTCATGAGCTAGCATTGAACACTCACTATCTCTACTCCAGATTACAATTTTGTCGGGAAAATGGTCAAAATCTTAATGAACTTTTACCGCAGTGCTATTTTTTAATGAATTTTTGAACCTTCAATTTGGTACTTAAAAATTAAAAAAAAAACTACATGAACTCTCTAATTGTGGCCAATTTCTACATTGACCATTAATACCGTAAGTCAACCGTTAAGTCGACATGTGTACGGTCGATTTAAGCCACACGTGTATGGCATGATTTAAAAAAAAAACCAAAAAAATTCAAAAAAAATTGAAAAAATTAAAATCTTTAACTCTAAAGGTGCTCCTCACATTGGGTGCTTCAAGCAATTCATTTATATTTCATGTTTCATCAACTCATTTACTATATAATAAAAGGAAAACATTTTGAAAGATTACCCGTTCACTCAACCTTATTTACTCATAACACCATTAGAGATTTTATTTAAATAATATAGTTTGAATTTTTTGGAAAGGTTATTGATGTAATAACCTTAATTGTAATCTTATACATCATACCCTATATAATTATCATGTACTAATCATGAATCTTCCCTATATTTGTTACAAAATTCATCCAAAAACTTAAAATTTATTATATTAATTATGAAAATATTCAATAAATTCCCTATTATAACTATCAATCACGATATGTTCTCCTTTAATAACCATATAATATTTTAATTTTTGCATTTTGAATTTGAAATTACCTTAAATATAAACTATACAAAAATAAAATCCCAGAATTTTTGGACTTTGAATGCATAAAATCACTAATTATATTCGAATATTATGAATTTAATTTTAAATTTTTGAACCAATTAGTTTAAAATATTTATTTAAGTTTACATAATTATCAATATCAAGTATATACGGTTTCCAATTACATATAAAACCGAATTCAGTTACCTTAAAAATAGGTAGTCTACTTAAGTTTTAATTTTTGAAAATAGTCTTTTGCGATATTATATTCAAATCAAAAACCCTAAATTTGGTTCTTATAAATACGCATATTATTTACTGCTTTGTAATTTGCTTCTGTCTCACGCCTAAACCCAAAATTTTTTATTACCGAGTTAGAACAATCTCTTTCAATGATATTTTTTCATTGAAATCATTCAAACAGTAGGTTAAGATCATTGTCTTTGAAAGACTTATATTGGTTTTGTGAGATGAAAAGGTTAGTTGTTTTTTTTTCTTTGTGGTTCTCTTTATATTTCTACATTTACTAACCATCCAAATCTCTCTCATCTGTTTCAGGACGACAAAATTGGTTATAATATGAACTAGATATGATAAGAAAAAATACAATTTTCTTGACCACAATTTCATTTATTTTATATAATTCTCTATGCTGAAGTTCAAGTTTGTTTTATAATCTCATGAAATTCAAGTTTGTTTTAATGTTTCTCACGTTTTACAATATTTTTGTTAATTGATCAGTAATAAAAAAAATATATTCATTGAAATCCAAGTCCGATATCTTCTTTTGAATGTCATTTGAAACAGTTATGATTATTCTGGCTATGGAGCTTCAATAGGAAAAGGTAACAAAGAGAAACTGTTCATATTTCAAACTTCGATATAATTTTCATATAATGTTTTCTGACTTTTTGGTTTATACTGGTTTTTTTAGTACTTGACGTCTGAATTGAACACTTATTATGACATAAGATCAATGTACAATTGTTTGAGGACCTATTATGAGGTCAAGCAAGAGGAGCTGACTCTACAGAGACAATTTATACGAAGTAGACCAATTAGTATTAATATTCTCTCCGTTTCTTTTTATAAGTTGTTTTGCTTGAATTCACATCTATTAAGAAATTTTTTGCTTTTTGTTTTCTCAATAAAAAGTTCATCACTTTATCTCAACATTTAATTAAAAAAATAATAATAACTTTTTAAATAAAAAATTAGTTTAATTTAACTTTTAACTTACTTTTTGTCTTGGTTTTGTAAAACAACTTATATTTTGAAACAAAAAAACCTTCTAAAACAACTTATATTATGAAACGGAGGGAGTATAAATTATTATATTTTTACTGAATCACAGCTTACTTATCAATAGACATTTACTATTTATTATTATACACTGTAACTTTAATTTGTTTCGTATATAAAAGCATGTATGACTATTCTGAATCATATGTTCATTGTATAATCTACTCAACTTCCTCTTTTCTTAATATCCTAATATCCATGTATCGCAGTCTTATTTTCTATCTCAAAGACTCAAACCATCCAAGCACCAATAGAGAAGAAACGTGTGTGGAAAAAACATACAAAACTAATGATGTAAGTTAAATTTTAATGACACTTATTACTTATTCTTCATAAGTCAAATGTTTTGTTTTATATTTGATGGAGTTCTAGCATTATTTTTTGTTGCCTCTATTGGAAGATTTGTGGGTGAGGTAATAACTTTTTTTTTTCTGTTGAGGAACATGGAAGCCTATATTTGATAAAGTTTTCATGTTTAACATCTTTATTATGTTGATACAAGTAATTTCAATTTATTGTTAATCGAACTGGTGTCTATGTGTATTAGCTTTTCCGATTGCAAATCTTGGAGCTTCTTTTTCAAGAAAAAGAAGGATTATCAAATGGGTATGATTTTATTTTTTTCATTTTTATTGCTCTCATTCCATCTGAATTTTTGTCAATGTAAGATTCTCAAATGAAAACTCTATGAACTATCATCTCTTATAATTAATTACCAACAAAACAAAATTTTTATTGTTGTTGTCTCTACTTTATTATTCTTTGACTAATTAATGATGCTATTTTGCACCAAAACGGATATGGGGATATAAAACAAAGATAAGAACATGAATAGAAAACGGAAAAAATCAACATAAGCTAAGAAAAAATATTTGTAGCGATTTTGATGCAACTTTTTAATAATACTCCATAATTAGATAAGTAAAACCGATCACAAATAGTCATATTTTCATAGTAAGGTTGTATTAAAATTAATTGATGATATGAAGAATACACTATATGTTAAATACAATTATACATGATAATATGTTTTTGAAACGAATTCACCTTTAAAGAATGGAGTATACACAAATTTCCAAGTATATAAAATATTTTGGAAAAAGAGTCTTTGTGTCTTTTTTTTTTTGCTGACCAACTCAGATCCTTGAACCCATTAAAACAAGGTTAAATAAAATTTTGTTAACCAATTACAACTGAACAGCCTACATTTTGGTCATATTGCCAAAATTACATTGATGTTCCATTGAGATTATTACATAAACATTACATTTATGAAAGATTTAGATATCAAAAATTCTAATTACTATGATATCTTTTTTTATGTAGATCAAAACAACCAAAACTAAACAAAAATATGGAGTTACTATCAACGTGGTATCAACAACGAGTCTATATCCAAAGATTGGTGATCCTATTTACTCTAACTTTAAAAGTTTATTTTTTACTTATTATTGTTTACCTATATTAACTGAATAATACAAAATAGAATTTTTTCTATTTATCCACATATAACCTCTAAATTTTTAACTATATTATTCGTTCATAATATTAACTTAGCCAATATATATATACATATTTATTTAAAAACATATATTATAGATGCAACATGGGTTATTAAATCTTAATAATAAAATTAAAATAACATCTTAAAAACATTATTTCATAATATAAATAAATATCTGAAAGTCTAAAGAAACACATATCAAACAAATTTTAAAAATTATATATAAAATTAATAATATGTCAAAACCTAAATAAACACAGATTAAAAAATTGTGTATAGCACATGTTATCATATACTACATAGTAGATTATAATATAAATAACAAATAACAATATACAAATAAAAATAATAATATAAGAAAACTGATTAAAATCATATATACAATAAATATATAAATTTAATAGAAAATCTAAATTTAATATTATTTATTTGATATAAAAAACAAACTTACTATATATAGCCATACAAATAAATACCATAATATAAATTTAATGTAATAGTCAACTGCATAAATCAATAAATATAGATAATATAAATTTAATATAACAGTCAACTGCATAAATCAATAAATATAGATAATATATAATATAAAAACAAAGAATAATATTAGTATTAAAAATATTAATTGTTTACAAACATAGTTAAAAGAAATCAAATAAAAAATAACTCGTGCACAACACGGGGCATCATCTAGTTTATGTAGATGTTTGATCAACTCATTTTTATGTCTTTTTCATTTTAACTTCTTGAATCTCAATTTTTAAAGTTTTAAACAAAACACTTATTAAGACGTCAAAATTTTATTATGAAACATATATATAGATGAGTTGATGAAACATGTATATAAATGAGTTGCTTGAAGCATCTAGTGTCGGGAGCACCTATAGTGCTGGGAACATCGAAAATGTTTCATCAACTCATTTATGTAGGTGCACCTATTACTATGTAAAAATATTTGGTTTGTTAAAGATTTCTAGGATTCGCCACAAGTTTTGAATTAGGGTCTTAAGAGTTAAAGATTTTTCAAATCGGGTGAATTATGATTGTATTTGGGTTGTAATTAAGTATATTTCTTGGTTAGTTATCGTGTCTATTTTTCTTTTAACTAGGTTGTAANGTATTTAATTTATTTTGAAATTTTAATTTTTTTTATATTATTCTACTTTTGTAACTTTTTATCAATTTTTTAATTTTTTAATTATTTTATTATATAGATGTATTTATAAAAAATTAAATTTTTCCTTGATTTTTTTGTATTTTTCGATTTTTTTATATTTATTTTGGTTTTTATTTTATTTTTTTTAAAAAAAAATCCGGTCATACACGTGTCACTTAAATCGGCCGTACACGTGTCAACTTAACTGTTGACTGACGGTACTAACAGTCAATGTAGAAATTGGCCACAATTAGAGAGTTCATGTAGTTTTTTAAAAATTTTAAGTATTAAATTAAAATTTAAGACGGTTCAAGAGTTTATTAAAAAATCGGCATTGCACTAACAATTCATTCAGATTTTGGCCCTTTTCTCCAATTTTGTCATTATAGTTATAGAGAATCCAAGCTATTCTTATATGAGGTGAAGATTGCCTCCGGGAAGCATTTGTTTTGTATTGAGGATTCGCTTGTTGGAAGAGTAAGCTTTAAAATGATTATGGAAGAAGTATTTAGAAGATGAGAGAAAATTTTATATATAAGAAAGCTTTTTATTACTTTGATATTAACTTGGAGACTTGGTATATAAATGAGAGAATGTGAAGGTATTTATAGCCTTCATATTACAAAATATCTAAAATATTTGATATTAGTTGAAAAAGATGACTTAGTTACAAATATAATTATTTGGAAACTCCAAACAATAACTCAACTAAAGAAATTACATAAAATTCTAAATGACATAAGTTTATTATGACAATATCATTTTGATTTAACATTTTTTAAATAATAACATTTTTTTTGTTTATTTCTTTGTCGAAGAAGAAAAACAATGAATTATTTTTAGTTTTTTAAGATTTTGTTGTGCTTTTGTGTTGATTTCTTAAAGTTTAGGTACTCTATAATTATCTTCATCAGTCCAAAAATCCGGACCGAACTTGAATCAAACCAAAACCCAAAATTCCAAAATATAAATATTTTTTTATTATTATTTCTGTTAATAACTTTAATAACTTAAATACAAAAAGTTACAATTATAAAACTCAATATATTAGTAATTTAATATCAAAACAACTAAAAATCTAAAATATTCAAAAATCTTTATTAAATTTCTGAACTTTAATTTTTTAATTAAATTTTTATTAATTTTACAAAATTTAAAACAATTTAGATAGAAATACCTGTATTCGAATCGAACCCAATTTTTTTTAGTGTTTTTATAGATACCCGAACCGACATGGATCCGAAGATACCCAAACTGAACCCGACCCAAAAATTAAAAACACCCGAATGGGTCCTAAGTCTCTAAATCCGAAAACCCAAACCCGAAAAGATCCGAACCAAACACGACCCAAAACCCAAAATGCCCAGACCTAGAATGATGTTTTCAGCGATAAACCTACAAAATACTAACAACAAACCTATAAAAGAAAAACCTAGATCAAACGAATAACAAACCTACAAAGCACGAGAAACCATAAACCAACATAAANATTTTGATGAATGCAACTTACAAAAATTTGTTGAATAGATAGATAGAGTGAAAAGATCATAACTATACTTAACAAAAAAATACTCAGAAAAGTACAACCCACATAATTGACGTTCCAAACCTACAAAAGAAGGCTAATATTGTGATATGAAATAACATAAACCTACATATAAACCTACACCCAACGTCGCTGACAACTGAAAGTAAACCTACCACGAAACCAACAAAAACCTATAAAGCCTGATTAACTAAATCGTCTACACCCTGGAGACAAACCTACAAGGACTCCAACACAAACCTCCAAGAAAGAGGACAAAAACCTACAAAACTAAAATCATAAATTTGCATAGCTGAAAATAAATTTATGAAAGGAAACAAATCTAGTGATTCGAGGCTAATTAAACCTACAATGTGTTACGTATAAATCTACAACAAACGATGATACCAACTTAAAAGAAACCTACAAGAAAGACAATCAAAACCTACAAAACCAATACCGTAAATCTACATACCTGAAAACAAAACCTATAGAAGGAGACAAATCTAGTGATTTGAGGTTAATTAACGTACAATAAGTTACATATAAACCTACAACAAACAATGATACCAACTCCAAAATAAACCTACAAGGAAGACAATAAAAACCTACAAAACCAATACCGTAAATCTACATAGCTGAAAACAAAACCTATAAAAGGAGACATATCTAGTGATTCGAGGTTAATTAAACCTACAATGCATTATGTATAAACCTACAACAAATGATGATACCAACTCAAATAAACTTGCGAGGAAGACTAGCAAACCAACAATGAAGACTACGAAAACCTACAAAGAATGTTGAACTAATCAAGAACACATGGGATACAAACCTACAAAGCGAATGTGTGGACCTAGATTTCCCACAAACCTACAAAGAATAACACACAAACCTACAAAACATGAACTATAAATCTGCAACACCTCAACGTTAAACCTACATTGAACGAGAAATGACTCGTCGAAGTTCAAAAGCAAAATTTACAAAAGCTTTTACGAAAATCTACAACACATTCTAAATTGACATGAAATGATAACTAAACCTACAATACATGAGAAACTAAAACCTACAAAAGAGACTTTTTAAACCTACGTCATAACAAGACACATAAACTTACATCCACCAAAAAAATTTCTCATTTTTTGCTCGTTAACGTGGACTTACTCATTAAAGGCAGTTTTGTAATACTTTTTTGGTTTCTCAAGGAAACAAGGGTAAAACTGTATTATTTCACCTCAAAAGACTAGATTTGCAAACCTTATCTTTTTAGTAATTAACCCATCTTTCTGGATTAGTTTAGTTATTCACCCAAAATATTTTAAGCCAAAATCTAGATTTTTTTGTCAAAGGAAACTTCATTAAATGGAACTCAACAACTAAAACATTGTTTGAATTAATGATCATAGAGCCTCCTTTGCGAGTGAATCAGCAGCGTGGTTAACCGATCTTGAAACATAACCAAAAGAAAATGCAGTAAAAGAAGGGAGAAGTTCGATAATATCCAGGAGGATGCCATAGATCTTCGATAAGATCAAGCCTTTGTTTATGGCTGTGATTAAGTTAAAAGAATCAGATCAGACTTCAAGCTTCTCCATTCCTAGAGATATTGCTCTTTGAAGATTCGATCGGATTGCTAGTGCCTCCGCCATTAAAGGGGATCTAACAAATAGTTTGGTACCTGCAAAGTTTCCTAGATTATTTTCTTGTTACGTGAAGAGTCCTGCAACACTAGCTGCTAACGAATTACGCTTTACGCTGCATCTGTATTACAAATAATGCTCTCTGGGTCTTTATCTTTTGAAATTTGCTCCACAGATCTTGGTTTTGGAGGTAAAGATTTCTGAGCTGCTTCCCAATCCTTTGCTTCTTGGATTGCTGTTGTTACTATCTCTGTTTCTGATTGATTCCTTTTTTTGAAAAATCAAGTTATTCCTTGATTTCCAAAGAAACCATGCAATCCATCCTATTGACGGCATATCTTGAATCCCTATAAGTGGTAAGCAGCCAATTAATTTCATACTTTTCCATAGACCTGCAAACTCATCTGTACTCTGCAACTGTAATCTTATTTCCAAGCGAGCTTTACCCCATACTCTTTTTAAAAATAGACTCAAGAGTAGTAGATGAGTAATTGATTCTTCGCCCCCACATCTCTTACATCTTGAGTTTTCTGTCACTTTCCTTTCCTTTAAATTATTTCCAACAGGGATTGCATCATGGAGCACTTTACAGGGGAAAAAATGTAGTTTTGGTGAGGCTTTGATTGACCATACATCTTTGATCCAACCGATTTGAATGTGATGTTGATTAATCGCCTCATGATCTGGAGTTTCAAGCGCAGCATAGTAGCCTGTTCTTGTAGTATAAACACCATTTGATTGTGGAAGCCAAATTCTCAAATCTTCACTCAGGCATCTACTCAATTTTATGCAATTTATTTCCTTACTGAGATTTGAGAGAGGGTTATTAATCCTTGTCTGATTCTATCCTCTGCTTTCTTGATTTATCAGAATTGCCACCTTCAGATCCAGCTTTGATTCCTCCACTGGGCCATAAAGTATTACTTTCTTATCTATTGTCAGCCAACTATCACTCAAAATCGATATTTTATCTCCATTCCCCATAGCTCATCCTAGTTTTGTCTTTAAAAGGTCTTTGCCGAGTAGGATTCATTTCCATGCATGAGAGCAGGATGCTGGCTTTTGGGCTTTGAGGAAAATTTTGCCACTAAAGCTACATCGAATGCTCTAATTTTATGGAAACCTAACTCTCCTCTTTAGTTTGATTGTATTAGCTTCCTTCATGCTATCCAAGACATGCTTCTTTTTTTCTAGACTTTTATCCCACTAGAAACGTGTAAGTTCTGATTGGACTCTAGTACATAATGATCTTGGAAGTAGGAAGCAAGTCATAGCGTAGGTAGGCATTAAACTTAGGACACTCTTGAGCATAGTATTCTTCCCAGCTTGGGATAAAAATTTCGTAGACCAACATATTCTCTTTTGATGTATTTTATCAACAATACTGGTAAACAGGTCCCTTTTACGTCTTCTAAACTGCTCAGGTAGTCCTAGGTATTTCCTACAACCTCCCACTTACCTTATTTGCAGAGATTGCTTGATGCTTTCTTTTTGAGTCGGGTTCATCCTCCTTGAGAAACTAATAGCAGATTTACTCTTGTTTATTAATTGACTGGATGCTGCTTCATACTTTTGGATGATCTCTTTCAGGGTTTGGATGCTGCGGGAGTTTCCTTTGCAGAAAAACATTGTGTCGTCTGCAAAGTATACATGGTTTATCTTTGGGCCACTTCTTGAGATTCGTAGACCAGCCAATTTATTGTCTTCTTGCGCTTTCCGACACAGGCTTGATAACATTTCACTACAAAAGATGAGAAGGTATGGGGAAATAGGATCACCTTGTCGTATTCCTCTTGATGGCTTGATTACTCTTTTTGGTTCTTCGTTGACGATTATAGAGTATTCCACTGTTCTGACACATTGTAATGTCCAATGAATAAACCTATCGTGAAAACCTAGCCCTTCCATTACGTCTTGGATGAAATTCCACTCAAATCGATCATATGTTTTGGTTATATCGATCCTGATAGCAACTGATCCATACTTCCTTGCTTGTGATGTCTTTAAGTAGTGCAATATCTCATGAGTAATCAACACATTATCTGAAATTGATCTTCCTGGAACAAATGCTGACTGGTTCAAGGAGATGATTTTTGGTAGGATTCCTTTTAGTCTTTTTGATATGATTTTTGAGATGATTTTGTAGATGTAATTGCACAACGCTATAGGTATGTACTCTGATGCTTTCTGCGGATTTAACACTTTTGGGATTAGTCTTATATAGGTTGCATTGAGTGTTGGATCCATATAGCCTGTTCTGAAGAATTCGCTGACTTCGTGTGTTACTGCAGGTCCTACTGTGAGCTTGTTTGCTTGGAAAAATACTGCAAAAAATCCATCTGGACCAGGTGCTTTGTCAGCATCAATTGAAAATGCTGCTGCCTTAATTTCAGCTTCATTCAGCTCTCCAATGAGTTTAGCATTATCCTCCATTGATACCTTTTTCTCAATTGTTCCTGCCACCGGAACCAAGCAAGATGTGTTCGAAGTTGTATACATTTCCTGGAAGTACTCAATCAAGACTTGTTCAATTTCTGTCTCTTTCACTACTTCATTACCATTTTTATCCTCTAAAACTGAGAAGTTTCTTATCTTCCTTGTTTTCGTGATAGCATGGAAATACGCCGAGTTCATGTCTCTTTGTTGCAACCACAATACTCGACTCCTTTGCCTCCAATACTCTTCTTCCTATTCATACGCAGATTGCAAACTTCTTGTAGCTTCTTTAATTCTCATTAGCTCATTGTGAGGGCTTACCATAGCCTCTTCAAGGTTCTTCTTACATTCCTCTATCTTCTTCATACTATTCCTGCTCTTTTCCTTGCACCATAAGATTATAGCCTTACGTGTTCTGTTTAATCTATGATTAATCTGCATTCCAGACCTTGGATTTCATGCTTGAGCAATAATAAATTGAACTTCTACCACATCTTTCAATCTTCTGTCAAATCCGAACATTGATATTTTTTTTCAGGTTCGAGAATGGTGAGTATTGGTTTGTGATCCGATCCTTCAAACCAAAGATACACGCTTCTACTCTTCGGATACAGCTCAAACCACTTTTTCTCATCCATTACCCTATCTAGCCGACATCTTACTGCGTGGTTATGTCTATTAGCTCTCCAAGATAAAGAGTCTCTAGAAGATTGCAGGTCAAAGAGTCCATTTTCGGACACAAAGGATCTGAAATCCACAAAGGAGCTTTCTGCTCGCATTACTCCGCCCTTCTTCTCTTCATTTGATAGTATATTGTTAAAGTCATCCATTACCATCCAAGGTACCTTTCTAATTTCTGCTAGCAATGTTAACTCAGGCCAGAATTGCTTTCTTTTGGTTTTATCAGGGTTATCGTAAATGAAAGTGGTGTAAAATTCCTTTTCTTCCAGTCTGATTTGCACATCAATGAAATCTTTTGAAGCTGACCAAACTTGGAGCTTTAATCTATCATTCCATAAGAGAAGAAGGCCTCCTCCTCCTTTACCTTGAGGTGAAACTATTTCTTGATATTTGAAATTCAGGACAGATGTCAATTGAGTCACTTTGCTGTTGATGTTTTTAGTTTCTAGTAGGAAAATTAAATCTGGCTTATATTTTGACTTGATGCCCTTCAGACGCGAACTGTCAAGGGATTTTCCAAACCTTGACAATTCTAGCTAATCATTCTTAAGGAAGAGGACTCGCTGGATTCTGAAAATCCAGCTTCTTCCTTTCCATTGCGGGCACTCGGTTGAATTTCAGGATTGAGTGAGGTGGATCCTTTGAACTTCTTGCATCATAAGGTCCTATAGCCATTGGTTGTACAATCTGTTTTCTTTGATTCTGTCTTGACCCTTCTGTAAGTCTTTTTTCTCACTTGTTACTCTTCTTCTAGGAGAAGGTTTTGCTTGAGGTGTTCTTCTTTTTCGTGATCCTACTCCTTTGAAAAAAGAAGAACTAATTGTAATTTTCTTCAGAGCAGCATTTTGTCCTGGTAATCGCTTTGCTACAGCCTTCGTGGGGGGGGGACTAGGAATAGCACCAGTGTTGATATATGACTGATATAATCTGGCGAATACTGGGACTCTTTCCATACTCGTGTTTCCTTCATAAGATTCTGGAACATGACTTTGTGGGTAGTTACTTATATCAATTAGCTGGGTGGTTTGAATTTCTATTAGCCTAAATCTAGATTATTCCACAATACTTATATAGGTTATTTTACGACACTTACTGTATCATAATATCTAGATCTTTATCTTTATAGTGGTGGTAGATAATTTTAGAACATTTATAGAATGCTTTAAGGAGGTGGAAGTATTAAGATACTAAGATAAAAATGAAGGTCTATCGTATGTTGTACCATCCTAAAAGAATAGTGCAAACCATTCCCATGAAGTTTGAAAACTTCCGAGTTACAGAAAAACTTTAGTTTTATCAATCACTGTTCAAAATCGTTTCGCTTAAGAATGTTCCAAATGACAATTAATTTAATGAACTGGAAGGTTTGTGGTCTATTGGTACTTTAATGCTGAATACTTTGAGAAATTCTAAATTCGAATTCTCTCGAAAAAGAAAATATGGCCCTGTAGTTGAATAACAACATAGGTTTCATAGCATAAATTCGTAGAAGCTCGTACTTGGTTCCTAGTTGAAATTTTGATCACTGAATTTTGGATTAGCTAATTTTTGACCTGGTTGGATGATGAGTTTTAACTAATATGATATTGCAAATTTTGGTACTTTCAAATCCATATGTTTAACTTGATATGTTACTGTTCCACAAAATTTTATATATGTGAGATTTGTTGGAATCTATCCACATGTCAATAAAAAATTTCTTAAAAAAGATGTAATGATAACAAGTGAAGTGAATGTTAACGAGTGAAGTGGTATTGGTTTATTGATATGTGGAACGTTTACTAATTTACAAAGGGTAGATATCATCACAGACCCAAAAATCGAGTTTTATTATCTACATAATATAGATAATTGGTTAATGAACCAATCAATTATGGTCCCGTGTAAAAAAAGAAGAAGCAAATGTCAACTTAAAAGTGAACTAATCGTGCAAGTGGCATTTAGTCCAGTGGCATGGGTAAGTCCACTAAATGGCAGACGCATTTGTATATCCCGGGATCGAGTCCCACTGCATACATTATGCAGGAACTTGGCTACTAGACTAACCAGTTGTAACCCAATATTGTTGAAAAAAAAAAAAGTGAACTAGTCGCCTTCTTCGCTTACGCGGTGGAAAAACTTTCCACATCAATTACTTTCATAGTGTTTTCAATTAAAACATGACTAAATCTATATAGTAATTTATCAAGTGTTCTAGAAGCTTGACTTACTCGTAGTCGTATGTTGCATTTGTACCAAACACCACTTTCGATTCGTCCAAATTTCAGCGTTTTTTCACTTTTGATTCTTAGTTTTAATCATACTACTTTTCTAGGAAATGAGGAGGGCAATTTTTTAAAAATGTTTGTCAAGTTCATTTTTTTAAATTAGAGAAAATTGATTGGATTATTGTTGGGAAAAGAAAACTCAATTTTGTTATAATGGGTTATGGCAAAATAAATCTTTAACTTTTACTTAGAGTTAACAGTAAAAAAAAAGAAAAATTAGTTATTATGCTATGAAATTTAGGTATGAAAATAGTTATTTACTGAGAATAGTTATTTACTGAAGTTCTTATACCTTTTGTTTATTTTATTTTTCTTGACATCTTCTCATGTACCCAGAAATTAAAAATTTGATAAAATCAGATTACTTTTGTGGCCGGAATATTTTGTTGTCTATGTAAAAGGTAAAAAAGTTAAAAACAAAGAAGAAACAAAACGATGATGATGTTTGATAAAAAAGAAACGTCCTAGATTAAGAGTGACGATGAATGTGGTTGTATATGGTACGGATAACGTCGATGGCTTACTTTACACAATCAAGGTGTGGAAGAAGTTGTCTCTTTAGAACCACAACAATTTATTAGCAATGATAGTTACAATGAAATAAATCAATCATAAAATTGACAATGACATAGATATATAAGGACATACTAACAGTCCTAGACATATTTTCTCATCACTTTTGTTGCTCTTATTTGGATATATTTTCAATTTCAAAATTCAAACGGAAAATATTGAGAAAGAATGTTGTTTTTTAAAATTTTATAAAATAGTTTGATATCTATTTCTGTTGTTTTCTTTACCGAAGTTCGATTCTACAAAATCATCTTCTTCAGATAATATATAATTAATTTTACAATAGAAGTTGAAAACATCAAATAATTTGATACAGTTTTTTTCTTAAAATGTTATTTAATACGAGATAGAGAAAGTGTAATTCTATCTCTAGGATCTATGTCAATTTTTGGATATATTTTTACATTTTACAATTTTTTTCTTAAAATGTTATTTAATATGAGACAAAAGGACTATAATTTCATCTCTAGGATTTATGTCATATTCAAATATATTTGTTCATTTTTTGTTTTCCAAATATGATAAATAATCCGTGGAAAGACTATGTTCTTGAGTGGCATACCTTTTTTAACTAATTTTTGGTTTTTGTTTTTGGAAAACTCAAATTTTAGCCAAGCATAATTTTGGAAAATTTGTTTCTTAAAAACGGGTTTTTAGGGTATTTTGCTATTTCAACACAAAAGCTAAAAACTAATTTTTTGTAGTTTCTATTGTAGATTTTCCAAAAATTTCTTTTTTGATAAAATAAAATTCTTTTTTTATTATTCTATTATACTTTGACCAAAATTTTTAAAAAATTTATTTATCCTTTAGACTTTATTTAGTGTGATGAACAAAAATATTTATGACGCATATGTTATTAAGATTATGCATAAGTTTTGGAAGCATAATTATTGTATTTTTAATTATTATTTGTGAAAAAATTTAAAAGTTTTTATTTCTAGTTATTTTATTTTTCTGGTCAATATTTTTATTACTTAAATTTAATATCATATTTTCATAGGTTTAGGAGAAAAAAAACAACTTTTAGACGAAAATATTTAAATAGAAAAAAAATCAAAAACTACAAAAATTGTTATTCATGTTTTTAAAAATCGAATTTATGGCAAAAACCAAAATTTAAAGACCAAAAACTAAGAACTAAAAATTAAAAACCATAAATTAGAAACAAAAAACGAAAAAATGATTTGTCATTCATCACCAATGTCATTCATATTTTCTAGTTTCCCATAAAAGAATACAATATTCGGTAATTTTATGTCAGAAAATCAATTAGCTTTGAGCCACCCACTCACACGACTACGATCGAATTCAACCGTCTAAAAATGATTAACAAGGTTAAAACTTCAGAAAGAAGTATAAACCCAGCTTAAGAAGTCGTCACCCACTTCCTTTATTTTAAAACTATATTTTGATGTACAAATAAATAGAAAACGCTTTGTTTTTGCCTTTTAGGTAAGAAAAATTCATGAGAAAAGATACATACCAGTTGTTTAATGTGACTCAGAATATAATAGAAAAAGTCTTTCGGTCTCTAATCTTCGACTTTAAAAGCTGTTTCACTCATTACAAACCAAAACCATTAGGCAAAAAAACAAAAAAAAAACGATGGCGGTGAAGAAGAAATCATCTTGGAGATCGTTAATGGTTTTATGTTTTCAGGATCCAGACAAGAAACATTCTTCCAAAAAGTCAAAGAAAAATGAAAAAGATGGTGTAATAAAAAAACAGAACTCGATACTTGGATTGTCGATCCTTGACATAAGCAATCCAAGTTCTACTACTTTGTCCGAAGATCTTTCAATCTCTCTTGCTGGATCAGATCTTCACGTATTCACACATGCAGAGCTAAAAGTCATAACACAAAGCTTTTCTTCCAGCAACTTCCTTGGTGAAGGAGGGTTCGGTCCGGTTCACAAAGGCTTCATTGACGACAAGCTTCGTCCTGGTCTTAAAGCTCAGCCTGTCGCTGTTAAATTGCTTGATCTTGATGGCCTTCAAGGTCACCGTGAGTGGCTGGTTCNTTCCTTTTTTTTTTTTTTTTTTTTTATAAGCCGGATGGTTCGGTTCAAATCAGACACCATGTGCTCCGAACCAGATTTTTGAGGATTTTGTCCCTATCTGTTTTTTGGGTTATATTACATCCCATTACATAGTCAAATAAATAACTACTAAAATATTAGGAAATAATATTTTAGTCCACAATTGATTTTTAGTTGGAAATTCATATTCTAATATAGTATCTGAGCCCACAATCTGACCTAAAGCTGGTCCCAAGTCTTTCGGGCTGTTTTATATGCAATAACTAATTTGAATCTTTGAAAAATGTATTAATCTTTTTGTGGTAAATATTTGAGCAGACTGAAGTTTTGTGTTTGGGACAACTAAAGCATCCGAATCTGGTAAAGTTGATTGGTTATTGTTGCGAGGAAGAACATAGACTTCTTGTCTACGAGTTTATGCCACGTGGCAGTTTAGAGTCTCAACTTTTCAGAAGTAAGTTGATACTTTGTAATATAACCATCAAATGATCGAATCTTTGTTGGGACCAAAACTCATGAAAATTGATCAATCTTTGTCAGGATGTTCCTTAACGCTGCCATGGTCAACGAGGTTGAAGATCGCTTATGAAGCTGCAAAAGGTCTTCAATTTCTCCATGAAGCCGAGAAGCCCATCATCTATCGCGATTTCAAGGCCTCCAATATTTTGTTAGATTCTGTAAGCAATCAACTCTTTATATATCATCTTATGGATCTTTTGACTAATTGGACAGATTTTGTATATGTATTTCTTTCTAACCACGTTATGGTGGATAAAATTTTGATGTTTCAAATGATTTTGATTTCAGGATTACACAGCGAAGCTATCGGACTTCGGGCTAGCAAAAGACGGACCACAAGGTGATGCAACGCATGTTTCGACGCTCGTGATGGGGACACAAGGTTACGCAGCACCAGAGTACATAATGACAGGTCATCTAACGACAAAGAGTGATGTGTACAGTTTTGGAGTTGTGTTACTTGAGCTCTTAACTGGTCGGAAATCTTTAGAGAAAGCAAGATCTTCTAGAAAAGAAACCCTCGTTGAGTGGGCTCGTCCAATGCTCAACGACGCACGTAAACTCGGAAGAATAATGGACCCAAGGCTTGAAGATCAATACTCAGAGACCGGAGCACGAAAAGCAGCGATTCTGGCTTATCAATGCCTAAGGTATCGACCAAAGACAAGGCCATGTATCAGCACTGTTGTCTCAGTTCTAGAAGAAATTAAAGATTACATTGATGATATTCCTATTGGGGTATTTACTTACACGGTCCCAACCAAACCAATCCCTGAAGTGAAAGAGACAAATCTTCAAAACTGTGACAAGCCTCGCAATGTTCATAAGACTGATCAGCATCAGAAGTTTCGGTCACCGGCACATACAGCAAGAAACCATCGGTTAACTGTGAGAAACGGATTGAATGAGGTTGGAGGAGAACGGTACTGAGTTTCTCTTTATTATCATTCATTATTGGTATATAAGAAAATGGTGAGAAATTTCTTTATTTTGTGTGTTATATTGATCTAAAGAAAAACAATACAAATATATTAAGCTTAGTTCTCTATCAACTTCGACGGTCAATTCGTTTTTAAAAATTTGTCCGCATTATCTTCAATACCAAAAAAAAACAAAATTTACTTTTCCAAAAATACTAAGTTTAGCAAAGATGTAAAAAAATATCTTTCTACCATGTAAAGAAACTTGTAGAATATGTTTTGTTTTTTTTTTCTTTGTCAATATTAGATCATAACTAGTTGGACCATTAGTCAAATTCTTACATAATATAAGTAATAGAACTCGATCTTTGAATAAGCAAGTGCGCATGTCATCACTAGAGTAATAACCACCTGCAAATAGGTTTTGTTTAGAAGGATGTATTCATGGACCTAAACGTTATTTTTTCTTTTGTTTGAATCAATCAAAGCAAATAAAAGCATTAGATATTATTATTATTTTCTATACAAGTTGTAAGAATTTTGGTCTTAAGAAGTTATAAAAAAAAATTCTTTTGGTTTCAAGTAGACGACGAGTTATTAGATATCACTCGCCTATGTACTATTTATGTTATATTCTATTAAAAATTACATCATCCACGTTCTATATTAGCTGGGATTTGATAAAACCACTCATTTATGTCTGTAATACATGACACGAACATATATGATGTACAAGTGGTTCATTTTTTATTCTTATTAGTTTTGAGGATCACTTTTTTATATACAGTGTCCAATTGTTAATTGTCGTTTTGACAGTGCCGTACAAAATACAGTATGGTATAAATATGGTTGTGATGAAAAAACGGAACAAGAAAATATATGATTGGTGAAAATATAAGTAGTCCAGTTTTTTAGATAATTTATTATATAAAATACAATAATAACAATAATATTACTAATATTTAAAATTTAGTTTTGATAAATAATATTAAATTATAATAATAATTTGACTAGTTATTTTAATTTGAGATATCAAAAGTGCATAACTTTGTCTTATTAAAGTTTTATATTAATGTTAACAAAAACATATTATCTCTACACTTAAATATACAGAATATATATATATGAGTAAATCAATCTGCAGAAAACATTGTAGCAGTTTTACTCAAATATGTTACTTACGCTAGCGATTCTAAAATGTCATGATTTACAAAAAAAAATACTGTAGCGTTTTGATTATTATATTTGTAACAAGAAAACGCCTTTTGACCATAATTTCATTGATTGGTGTCACTTATAACAAATCCACTCCACGTATGAAAAAACGTCCTGCCTTTTACACAACAATTAAACCCATAATATACACATATGTGAAGAAAACGCAAACGGGTGTAAAAAAATCTATCCTGCTTGTGCTGAACGCGAAAACTTGGCAGAATTTGTTTAGTTTTTTTTTCACATAATAGAGAAAATAAATTGATATCGAACAGTAACCGAATAATCTATCTGAATATAGTAAAATTTAAAATAATAGTTTAATAAAAAATTAATTACAGTGTACCAATAAAATAACTCAAATTTAAACGAAACTCTTAAGTAACTTCACTAATACTTAAAAAACATAACTAAAATATTTTATGAAATTTAATTACTTGGCTAATAGTTTAAATATTTGAGTCGAAAACAAAACTAGAGCCGATAAAAAATAGAATGTATCAAACCAAATTAAAATTGACTAAATAATCGAATAGAGCCTAAATTACTTAAATCAGACAATTTTAAAATAAATTATTTGAAAAGTTCATTAATGTGGATGATTAAAAACATACTAAGATATCAAATAACACATACATTAATATATATATATATATATATATATTTATATACTAACAAGAATAAGAATTACAAAGCAAGCATAACTTATATTCTCTACTTGACACCTTTTAAGACCTACTTGACCAGTTACAATCGATATATACAATACAAAAAAAAATTATATTGTATAAATCGATTGTAACTGGTCAAGTAGTTTTTTTCTAATGAATACTTAACTGAAGAATATAAGCTATGCTTACTTTGTCATTCATATTCTTGTTAGTATATACTAATGTTTTCCTTACAAAACCGAACTTAATCATAAAAAAGCAAAAAGTTAGACATAGTTTAAACTGAGAAGCTTGAGTTTTCTTAACACATTCATAAAACTTATATTCTATATTATGTCTGGATGAAACATGATGCTTCCAATACAAGCGAAGCAACTGCTGTTAGTTGCTCTTAGGGGTCGATGAATAAGGGTGTAGTTTTTTTTTTGCGGTAGAATTTAAGCCGTAGGTTTTTTGGATGTGGCTGTAGATTTGAATGTTGTAGAAATTTGTCAAAGCTAAAATATAAGTATTCTGGATTTTGGCTTTGTAAAGCCAAAAAATTGCTCTGCTAAGCAAAAAAAAGGAAAAAGTGCTATAGATTTAAAAATTATGTGTAAAGTTTGATTGGTAAAGATTTAACGCTTTCATAAAAATATGATTCTAAAAAAATTCCAGAGCAAAGCTTGATTGGAAAAAGTTAAGTGCTCTGAAAATATTATAGCTCTGCAGAATTACTGTAGGATTTGCCAATCAGGTCCTTAGAGACCAAGACCTATAATCAATTCAAATAATTAGTATAATCAAAATAAGATATATCTTCTCTAAAGGGAGAATTACAAAAATGGCCATCAAATAAGGACATTTTCATCACTGCTCTCATTCTTTGAACATTTTTTAAAAATGCTCCTTATTATGGTAAAATGACCAAAATACCCTATTATTATTATTTTTTTATATTTTTACAAAAGTTTTTTTCCGCCAAAATAAATTTCCCGCCCAAAAAAAAATTTCCTCCAAATTTCTTTCCGCTTTACAAAAACTTTTCCCGCCAAAAAAATTTATTAGGGAGTTTATAAATTTTTTTTATAAGAGAGCTTATAAAATTTATAAGGCT